>FXXK01001530.1:78518-98909 GCA_900184695.1 Betula pendula | reverse complement strand
TTTTATAATTAATCGTAAAGCATTTATTCTTTTTTGTTTTAAAGTATTGTTAATATCAATGCATTAACAAAAGGTCCATAGAAGTCTTCTTCTGAAATTTCTGTCCCAATTAATTATGCGTAGATGACTAAATTCTGTATATACTAGATGAGTAATCCCTGATTTTTTTACCTATTTATTTTTTAAGTTTTAGTTTTTTCCTTTTTTTCAAATTTATAAAGATATTTAGCCTTATTAAAAAAAATTCAGAGTAATTTTTTGTCTTTTTGTTGGCTTAAGGCTATTGACATTTTTTTTTTTATAATTTAAGAGGATATTAATACAATTGGATAGTTTGGAAAAGATATTTTGACAATAAAAATAATAATTTGAGAGGTATGTATACTTTTTTGTATATTTTTTTGTTTATCCATGAAATTGGGCTAAACTGAGAAGGACTTGTCTAGGCAGGGTGTACGGTGGTACTTGATGAGAGTTGTTTTAGTTGATCCAAAGAGATGTGGGTAGGTCTTGTCACGTCGATTGTAGTGGCTTATTTTTTGTAACTAGGCTTGGTCCAATACCAATCTCCACTCTGCCCTCTTTGCTTGGATTCGGATACGGGGGATGGAACCGGCCCATGGTCCTCCTTTACTATTCATCTGATTAGCTTAGGGGAAAAAGACCTTTTTTTTTTTTTTTTTTTTTGTTCTTTTTTTCCTTCTTCTTTTTAAACCGGCCCATGGCCCAGATTATTTTGGAACGAAACCTCGGATTTCTAATAATTTGTTGTCTGGATTGTTGAAAATATGAAAGAGTCTCTATAGTTTTCATCTGTCTGAGAGACCTGTTCGGATATGTGGAGCTTTATTAAGAAGCTCTTTCACATTTGTTACTCGAACAACAAAATTGTTAAAAAAAATCTCTCCCGTATAAATAATCAGTCGTTTTCAAAAAACGTACTATGATAACAAATGAGATTTATTCCGAACATATAAGCAATCGATGCTAATCAGCTCTAGTCATTTATAGAATGAGCTTTTCATGTTAAACTATATATGCTTTTAGGAATTGCTTAATTAGTAGGAACAGTTGATTTATTAGATAATGCCAAAACAAGGCTGTAATTACAGTTCTTACAATGTCATATCATAATTACACGAGGATATACAATTTATAATTAAGGTTTTGAAGTTGGCTTAAACTGAATTTGAGAAGAAATTGATATTTCTAAAATGTTGCAGATTTAAGGAAACTGCCAAGGGATGGTTGCGGGAACAGGAACCGTCAGAATATGCTGATTCATGCAAGGGCTTAAGTACATGCACAGATCCATCAAAAATACGCATTCTGTGATGCTGTTCCTCCGTCCGCACGACGGAAAAAATGAATAAGATCATCCGCAGATGAGCTTGTCAAATCGCTGCGGTGATGAACTCTTAAGTAATTAATTGAAGACATTGTTGCGTATTTCAATGTAAGAATTTAAACTAAATAATATGTGTTATGTCAAATGTAAGAATTGGATGAGTTCACCGTGCATTTTCTAAATATTTATTACAACAAAGTGCAACCTTTCCTAGACGAAGAAGCCCCTGTGGAACCATAATTTTTACTTTTAATTTATTGGCGTCTCTTTCATATATTTTGGTAATGAAGTGAGACATTTTAGAAAACTTTTAATATAACCACCACCTAAAAGCGACTTGGCCAACCCCATCGGTATTATCACTATAGAAAACTTACGTTACAAATTTTCTTGGCATGCCCAAAACTTTTGTATAATCAAAAATTTCTAAGATCTCTTGCTCCTCTTAAAAGGCTTACAACTTTTCGTATTATAAAAAATTTGGATAAAATAGTACTTACTTTCCTAAACGATACCCATTTGCAAAACATTACCAAAAATCATTTGCAACACTTGATCTCCGTCATGTACCATCCTTCGTTGTGAGAAAGACCCCCTCCCATTAGTGGTAGCATTACAAATGGATGAAAAATTGGTCATGTAATCTAACGTGCATATTTTGGACTTAAAATGTCAAAATTACCTTATCCACAATTTGCATTGACCATTCCCCGTAACAGCACCACTATTTTAGATTAGATTGGCTTTTAAGTGAGCTCATGAAAAACCCAGTATTATGCTGGTTAGATTATATTAGTGAGCTTTTGTTAAAGCCCATATCAAGTCTATAGAAAAACTTTTTATAGGTAATGTTATAAATCACATTTTTATTATATATATTATACTTCACAATGTGAACAAATGACAGGGTTCAAGGTAAAGCCAACATAAGTGCCACTATATAGTTGGACAATTAATCATTGTTATAAACACTTATATATAGGATAATAAATCTATAGGTTATTTAGTTTACCTTATAGGATTTAGACAATCTAGGAAGCCATTGAGTAACAAAAATAAAAGATCAAAAAAAAGGTTTATCTTGTAAGATCTTTTGTATAGGTAATGAAAATATATTGTATATTTGATATGAAGGGAAGTCTCATACTTCATTATATGAGATAAAGTTATACACAACATCACTAACATGATACCAATACTTACATCTTTTGAACTTACTGCTCCGCTGTTTGAGCTATAAAAACCTATAGACAAAGAATCTATAAACAAATGCTCTCAAAATAATAGGATGGTATAACAAATCCTCATAACTAATTTTATATCTCAGAGCCACTACCGGAAACCTAGATGTTCTTGTATCTAGTTCAGTTCATAACGGTAAGGTATCAAAATTATAAAATAGGGGAAAAAAATTTAATTTCAAATATGACCTATATTATAGCCTTTTTAAGCTTATATAGATATCTTAATGACGTTGCTTAACCCAATTGACTATGTATGACTTTTTGTCCTTTTTAAATATGCTATTATAATTCTCAATGAATTTTTTATTTTTCCATAAATCTAAGAAACACGTGATTTTTTTATAAAAAAAAACTTAAAAAACCAGTTGGCCAATTATAATTTAAATAAATATATAATAATAAATATAGAATTTATCCATTTATATATATTAAGCATACTCAACTATTTTTTTATAAATCTATTAGAATTAAATTATTAATCATAATAGGGAAGTGATTATAATAATTAAAAGAGTCCGTTAATTTTTATTTGCCCACATTTTCTACCTTCCCTCTTATTTATTAAAAAAAAATTAAAAAAGAAGAAGAAAGTATGTCATCAAAATATTGTATTGCCATCGAGTGGCATTAATTTGCAGTAAACAAGTATGGAGTGTTCACTTAATTGGCGCTTGGCATAGGTAGTTGACAAACTAAGACTAATGAGCCAAGGTTAGGTTCCCAAACCCCAGCAACCTACGAGAATCCGAGGAGTGATTAACGCCAATTAAGTCAATGAAGTCAAATCTACTCGGCGACGTCACCCAACTACAATATCCTACGATCTTGTACTTTCATTCATCATATATATGATCAACATACGTACTACTTTTTGCTCGATCAACTGATCTATTCAGGTTCAGATACTATGGAATTCTCTGATAAACAACATTCTCTTCCTCTTCTTCTTTTGTTTCTCCACTTGTTGTTCTTCATCTCAATAGCTCATGATGATGATGATCTACCAAAGCGTGTGGCTGCTTCGAACAACAAGGTTTCAGCATTGTTAGTGTTTGGTGACTCCACCGTCGACCCCGGAAACAATAACAAGTTAACCACGGCTTTCAAAAGCAATTTTCGTCCCTATGGGAGAGAGTTTGCTGACCACATGCCCACCGGAAGGTTCTCAGATGGACGCCTTACAACTGACTTTGTTGGTAAGTTTGCATATATAGGCCTTCTAAAAGCTTCCAATTAGGAAGGAAATATGTCCTTTTTATTTCCCTCAAAATAATCATTTGCTTTTGTTTGTTTGTTTATGAAGGT
This sequence comes from Betula pendula, assembly GCA_900184695.1. Classification (NCBI taxonomy): domain Eukaryota; kingdom Viridiplantae; phylum Streptophyta; class Magnoliopsida; order Fagales; family Betulaceae; genus Betula; species Betula pendula. The sequence continues at coordinate 95,012 of FXXK01001530.1, read as the reverse complement.
AAAATGTGATTGGTTTGGTTTGGTTGTGTATGGCACAGCTTCGTATTTAGGTGTAAAGGAGAATTTGCCACCATATTTGGACTCAACTCTTAGCATTGAAGAGATGATGACAGGAGTTAGTTTTGCGTCAGCCGGCTCTGGATATGATCCACTTACACCAAGGCTTAGTGTAACTCTCATCTCTCTCTCGTAAAAATAATTATTTGTTTTTTTGTTTTTCATTTTTATACTTTTTGGCAAAATGGATTTTCCCCCTATTATATACTTAATGTACTTAGCCCTTTTTAAAGGTGAAAATCTTGCCTCGCTGTAGTCGCTCACACATAAGCAAGAGATGACATTGGGACTCCTCCCATTTAGGCTTTGTTTTGTGTAGAGGACGGAAATTAGAGGTGCCACACGTCTCAAATTCTAACGTGGTACCTAGCTAAGCTTGTTTCATGTATACACAACACACGACTATGGGACAATTTGTGTTTGGGTGTTAAGTTTTGATAGTATTAATGCATAAATATAAGACTATATATGTTAATCTCAACTCAATCGGCCTATTTAATTAAAAAATGTCATATTTTTCAATTCTAACCTGTTAATTTTGTGTCAAATTTGTAGATAGTGTAAAAAATTAATAGTCTTAAATGTCATATATTCGATTTTGATTATGTTGAGACATGAGTATAAGAATATATATATTAATCCTAACCTAATTTATTTAATATAATGAATATCAAATCTCTCATCCTTAGCTCGTTAATTTCATGCCTTACTCATATCACCTATGCAAGTTATCTCAAAAATTGTGAACCTCCGAAGACAAGCTAAAACCTTCTGTACACACCTATTTCTAGTCCCTAAAAGTGGGGACTTTTTGATAACTTCAAGACTGCACGGATTACTCAAGTTCTACTATATTAATTCTAGAATGTTGTCAAATTTTTCAGCAACTCTTTTATTCTTTTTTAAAATTCTTATATTTCAGTTTGCTTATCTGGAAATTGAATTCATCTATTTGTGTGGGTTTACTTTGTTTCAGAATGTAATTCCAATGTCAAAACAGCTGCAGTATTTTAGAGAGTATAAGAAAAGAATTGAGTCGGCCACAGGGAAGCAAGGAACCGAAAACCATATTAAGAACGCAATATTCATCATCAGTGCTGGTACAAACGACTTCGTTGTCAACTACTATAGTGTACCAATTAGACGACGAAGGTATACTGTCACAGGTTACCATCAATTCTTGCTTCAACAGGTTAAAGACTTCCTACAGGTTTTGCTCTCCCACCACTGTTATTAACTACTATCAAACTGCAGACATTATATATATACACTTTAGACAAATTTAGTTTTTGCTAATCTTTCCGCCTATTTCTCGTATTCGTTTTATTTGACTTTTTATGTTAGCCAGTAAAAAAAGAAAAATGTTAGCCACTTAAAACATGTTATATCAGTTGATATGAAATGAGTGGAATACATGTATAACACTCCGGTCCCATATTGAGAAGATGACGTGTAGCTCATATAAAATAGATAGTTTATAAAGATAGTCATAAGTGCTAAGTTTCATATTGTCTGTCATTACTAGGTGAAACTATGTTTTAAAAGAAATTCTAGAGAAACTCTAAATTGACTAGTCATTTTGGGGTGACAGCGCAAATGTGGCTAACACTTTCTCTTAGTCATTACAAATGATATCAAAGCTACCTAGTAATGTCAGGTCATGTGGTAGTGGAGTACTACATGACGTGCTCCTGGGGAGAACGTCAAGAATTTAAGATGAAGAGTTTGTAACACCTCTATCTCATATTGAGAAGATGATGAGTAGCTACATAAAGTGAGTGGTTTATAAAGCTAGTCATGAGTGCTAAATTCTACATCGTTTGACGTTACTATGTGAAATTGAGCTTTATAAATAATTCTATGGAAGTTCCAAATTGACTAATCATTTTAGAATAATTGGAAAAATGAAAAGTAACCCATATAGAGTGAGTGGTTTATAAAGATAGTTATAAGTACTAACTCTCAAATTATTTAGTTACTAAGTAAAATTGGACTTTATAAATGATTCTAGAAAAAATTTAAATTAACTAATCCTTTAAGCTAATAGTACATATTTAACTAACGTTTTTTTTGAAATTGTTATAAATTAAGGGTAAAAAATAGCATTATTCATTATGTTATGCCAATCTGATGACACTTGCACCATGTTTATAGAGTTTGTCGGACGAAGGGGCTCGAAATATAGCGGTGGTCGGATTACCTCCAATGGGCTGCTTACCGGTAGTTATCAGCCTTTTTTCCAACAGTTCCATTCTTCAACGTGGCTGTGTCGAACAGTATTCCTCCGTTGCAAGAGATTACAATCAAATGCTTCAAAATGAATTGAATTTGATGCAGCTAAGTTTAGCAAATCCTGGCGCTAGACTCTATTACATGGACGTATATGGACCTCTGATCGACATGATTCAAGACCCTGCAAAATTTGGTGAGTTGACTCCAGAGGATTATGACAAATTAAATCTAGTACGTTCATATATGCTGAATTTTTCAAGGAACTTTAAGACAATCCTGACCATGTGATCATTTATGATTTTTTATTGCAGGTTTTGATAAGGTTAATGTTGGATGCTGTGGGACCGGAGATCTTGAAACGTCATTCTTATGTAATCCGGCGTCGTACGTGTGCAGTGATGCATCTAAGTACGTATTTTGGGACTCAATACATCCAACTGAAGAGGCATATCACAACCTTTACAAGGGCACTCGTTCTACAGTAGAGCTCATCGTCAATACTTCAGTATCGATCACGCACAGTCCAAAAACCGGGATCTCCTCAGCCCAATCCTCGGCTGCTGTTCTTTTGCTGTCTTTTTACTTTTCTTTGTATTTTTTTCTGCTGTATACTGCTTTGTTAACTTGACTCGGTTGGGCATCTGACTCACAGTTCGGGATGGATACTCTTATAATCTGTACTGTTCCTTTATGGAATGAATGTATGAACGAACATATTTATAAAAAATAAAAAAAATAAAAAATAAAAAAGATATATAGCGGCTGATGATTTTATCAATCCATGGGCCATCAAATTAAATATTGCTATTTAAGACCGAACGTGTACATAAGGATTTTTTCTTTTTTCTTTTTTTTTTCTCTAAAATAGCTTGGCGTTTAAAAATATTATAACATGTTATTGTGAGGGATAATGGAAGCAATGACATGGGAAACTTCACGATAATTTTTTAACTAATGTACATTGGAGGCACTTTTTTTGGTCCTCCTTTCTGTTATTAACTAGATTGTTGAAGTACTTAAAAAAAAAAAACCTAGATTGTTGAAGTAGCTTATAATCTTTTTTATTTTTTTAAAAAAGGGAAAGAATATTAAAGTTGCTTTCGTTGACCTAGTTTGTTGGGTTTGTTCCGTTTGGCTTTGTTTGGTTTGCATAGTTTTAAGCCTCAAACACGACATAAAAAAGTTATAGGATCCATGTATTTGTGTATTTTATTAATGAGTAATTATAAATACTATACTTTTATTTTACAAATATTTTACAATATTGACGTGACAGTCTTAACTAATCATTAATTTTTAATTTTATCTTTTTTATTTTTTTAAAAAAGGAAAAGATTATTGAAGTTGCTTTCGTTGACCTAGTTTGTTGGGTTTGTTCCGTTTGGCTTTGTTTGGTTTGCATAGTTTTAAGCCTCAAACACGACATAAAATGTTATAGGATCCATGTATTTGTGTATTTTATTAATGAGTAATCATAAATATTATATTTTTATTTTACAAATATCTTATAATATTAACGTAGCAGTTTTAACTAACCATTAATTTTTATTTTTAAACAATAATTTAATTGTTCAATGGTTGATTAAGACTGTCACGTTCACATTGTAGGATAATTGTAATAAAAATATGGTTTATGACATTACCCCGTAAGGATTTTTCTATAGGCTTGATATGGCCTTGAAAAAAGCTCACTAAATAAATATGTAGCATTACCCCATAAGAGTTTTTCCATGAGCTCACTTAAAGCCCAATCTAAATCTAAAATAGGTGTGTTACAGGCTAGGGGGTGTCATTGCAAATGGTGGTTTAGGGTAATTTTGGCATTTTAAGTCTAAAATATGCACGCGTAGGTCATGTACCCAATTTTTCGTCCATTTTAATGCTAACCACTAATGGAGGGGTCTTTTTACAACGAAATGGTACATTGAGGATCGGAGATCAAGTGTTGCAAATAATTGTTTTGTAGTGTTTTTGCAAAAGGGGTATCCATTTTAGGGAAGTAAGTATGTTTTACCCAAATTTTCATAATACGAAAAGTTGTAAGCCTTTAAGAGAGAGTAAGAGCATTCAGAGCAGCTTTCCTATCATTTTTTCCTAAACTTAAATAATCAAATTATTTTTTACTTCCATATATAAATACACTCCACAATAGTTTCCTTTAATCGTTCCCTATACCAATTAAATATTATTTCTTTATTTTTTTTTATCATTTCTTTTTGAATGACTTGATTCATTGGGAGGTATGAGAGGAGAGAGTATTGAGTTTTTTTTTTAATTTTTTTTATAAATAACATTGGGTTTGCAATAGTGAAATTGAATGCATTGGGTTTTACTATAGCAAACTCAAGCTTTAGGGAACCAATAGGAAAGTTGCTGTGGGTAACTTTTTGTGACTTTCTTGACATGTTCCTTAAATTTAGAGAAGAGAATAAAATATAAGGCTTCTGTTGTGAATGCTCTAAGAGATATAGAATTTCTGACCATTTGTAGATGCAGATTTTGCAAATGAAATTGGCTATTTATAGAAGGTAGTGAATTATGTCATGAATCCTCGTACTTTCTCTCTTTTTTTTTTGTTAAAATTTTTAGTTGGCAAATTCAATGACTAAACATGGTTGGTTGAAATAATTAGGTTTATGGTTAGTCGGGGTCGAATTGTGGTTGATTTAGCATAAAAAATCGAAGTTGAGAAGGACTTGGTCAATCCCTTTACCTATGCTAGATTGAACAAGTAGATGCAGCTTGTCCCATAGAAAAACCTGAGAAGGTTGGTGGAACTCTCGGTCAACCGAGGTAGGGCTTTGAGCGATTTAAACCAAATTCTATTGGCTCAATTGACCAATCTTGTGCCTTGGTCAATTGATCCCAATTGCGCTAGATGTTTTATTTTCTATCGACTTTTGACCTAAAACCCTGATCTTTCTACTTTCTATATAAACATCATAACCCACGATTTTCATAAGAGCTAGAAAAAGGCAGTTTCTTAGTATTTCGAAGACATTTATTATTGTTCCTAAGACTAAACAAATCAAAATCCTCTCATAGTTTCTTCGAAGCCTTTCAAACCATTAGATAGCCTATAGCCACCAAAGTTTCAGTTTTAGAGCGAACAATGTTCGTTTATGAAGGTGTTCCATATAAAAAAAAGATCAGAAGTTCTGTAGCTACTGCGGTAGGAGGTAAACATGCATGTCATTTACCGAGGTTACAAATTGGGTCTTCAGATATACAAAGGTTTTGTGTGCAAGAACAATTTATAACATAAGTTTTCTATAGTGGATAGTACCGTTGGAGTTGGTTAGTCCCTTTAATGGTGTTACTTTTAAAGAGTTCTCCAAAATGTCTCACTTTATTATGAAAATATATGAAAGAGATGGCCAAAATAAATTAAGAATAAAAATAAAATGGTCCACAGGAGGTTCTTCGTCTAGGAAAGGTTGACTTTGTTGTAATAAATATTTAGAAAAAGCAAGAATTACTCATCCAATTCTTACATTTGAAATAACAATATTATTTAGTTTAAATTCTTACATTTGAAATAACAAAATGTCTTCAATTAATTAGCTTAAGAGTTCATCACCGAGCGATTTGACAGCCTCATCTGCGATGATCTTATTCATTTTTTCCGTCGGATGAACAGCATCCCAGAATGCGTATTTTGATGGATCTGTGCAGTGACTTAAGCCCTTGCATGAATCAGCTAATTCTAACGGTCCGCCCTCCAACATCCTTGCCATTCCCTTAAATCTGCAAATTTTAGAAATATCAATTTCTTTCTCAAATTCAGTTTTAAGGCAACTTCAAAAACCATAATTATAAATTGTAATCCTCATTAATTAATGTAATACATTGTAGAAACTGTTAAGCACTTGTTTTGCCATTATTATAAATCAACTTTCCTACTAATTAAGCAATTCCTAAAAGCATAATTTAACATGAATAGTCCATTCATATTATGACTAGAGCTGATTCATATAGCTTATATTGTTCAAATAAATTCATCACTTTTTATTATATTAAGTTTTTGAAACGACTGATTATTTAACGGAGAGAGATTTTTAACAATTTTGTTGTTCGAGTAACAAATGTGAAAGAGCTCTTCTAAGGCTCATATATTCGAACAGGTCTCGAACAGATGAAAACTATAGAAACTCTTTCATATTTTCAACAATTCAGACCACAAATTATTAGAAATTCGAGGTTTCGTTCAAAATATGGGCAAATTAGTTGGAATTATATCTTCAATTATTGAATGCAGGTGGAAATTCGCATAAGAATTCTTTGTATAATGTACTAACCATATATGGTGGGGTTGTTGATTGCATGTTGTAAAATTGTGTAAGTATCAACGAAGGCAATTTTCATCCCCAACGTTGCCTTGAGGGTTGCCAGCTTTTCCCTTATCTTGGAATTGAATGAGAAGGCCGCTGTGTTGTAACTTTTCACACATGTTGTCGTGCCCATTATTGCCTTGACAAGTGGCATGCACCCAAATGGTGGGACCCCGACAACAACCAATCTTGTGGCACCTAGCCTATGCATTACCTGCCATTTCAAACACACTCAACAAATATATTAGAACATCAGATTTGGAAAGGATGGTATAATATTATTTACTCACTTTTTTGAAGATAAAACAAAATGGATTAATTACTGAAAAAGTGTGAGAATACATATATTAAAACTAGAGTATAAGTTTGCACATAACAGATTAACTTTTGAAACACATTTTCCTAAGGTCCTAATCAAGATAAACTGTCTCATATCATAGGGCTTAATCCTTATATCTCCTCACATTATATGTTCCTAACATATTTAGTTGAGGTTCGAATCCCAAACTCACTCATATAAAACTAAATTGATTTTAAATTCACATCTTCATATGCGGTTAAGTTTTCAGATAAGTAATAATTTAAGATAGTATTAAAACAAAGATTGTGAATTCAAATCTGACTCCCATAATTTATTCCTCTATTTCAGTTAAAATAGTTCACATGTTGTATGATTTCACACGTGAGTGACAATATTAAAATATTAATTAAATAATTATATTCACCTTTTTCTATCACTCTAAATTTTTAGAACAAGTGATAATTTAAGAAAGAAAGAAAGAGCAATGAGACCATATATACCATTCATATAGTAACATGTTGCTAGAAAAAATTGATTATGAGTATAATTTAGAAAGTGAATGAAGTCATTTTAGGACAATAATAAATCACGAGAATTTAAGAAGAATAATGATATATATCATATTTTTATTTCACAATGTAAATATGGTAATTTCAATTAACTATTGAATTTTTTATTTTTTTCAAAAGTTGGTTGAGATTGTCCTGTAAAATAATTTACAGATAAAAATGTGGTGCATAGCCGTACTCATTTAAGAAATGTTGTATGGGCTCATGATCACTCATGGATGCTATAAGTTTATAACCCTCCCGATGAAAAAAAAAAAAAAAAAAAAAAAAAAAAAGAAGGAGAAAGAAAATCTCAAACTGTGAAAGCCTGAAAGGCGCATAACAGTTATGTTGCATTATCACTTAACACCATAAGGTCTTCAGCCCTATAAGTTTTAAACGTTACTTAAATTTTATATTTTTTTAAGCTAGATTTTTTAAAATTAATTATTTCTCTTAAAAAAAATATTTTTTTATAGTTTTACCCCACATCACACTTTATGGTTCCGCCCTTGACCACAAGGGAAAACTTGGTGAATATTATTCATTTATATAAAAGTTCTACCAACTAGATATAGTACTACACACCAATTAATAACTCGCTCAAAACAAGAAGCAAAACAATTAATAATTTGACAGAAAAAGGATCCATAGGCATAGGCATAGGCATAGGCATAGATATGGGTCAAAGTATCTTAAATTTCGAGAGAGAGAGAGAGAGAGAACCTGAATGTCATGGGACATGCAAGACACCAAGTAATTCTGGTACTCTTGCAGGCTGAATTGCTCGGTACGCATTGATTGCAAGAAGTAGTTTTGCAGAAAGTCATTTGTGCCCATACTCAAAACAAACACACCATATCTGATTATATCTTTCGCCTTCTTCTCCCCCACCAACTTTCTCAGGTGGATTTTGTAATGCAAAAAATACTCGAGCTGTTTGGAAACGGGTAGTACATTCTGTTTGATCCAAAAACAAGCAAGAAAATTAAAAGACCGTACGTGAAAAACATATATATATATATGGACCTAGACTCTAATGTGTTGAATTAATTTGATGCAAGTAATTAAGAAGGTTTGAAGGACTTAACCGAAATATTGGCAGTAAGATCATCGTAACCTGAAGCGGCTGATGCAAAACTAACACCATTGTAGCAGATCTGAAGGCCTTAATTCGGTCAAGAAAGGCTGGAACTATTTTCGAGTAGCCAATGGCCTCAGCTGAAAAAGGGTATATATGGAAACACTAACACTAAATAATTATTTTAAGGTACTTGTCACTAAAGTTGCAGAATAAATGATCCATATCAGTTAATATATATATATATATATATAGGAATATTTAATGGTGATGACAAGTAGAGGGGTGTAATAAATAGACAAATCTAATCTTCTGATTAAGGATTATATATATATATATATATATATATCTTCTTCTTCACAAAATTATCAAAACTATTACATACATAAGACAAAAGTGACGGGTACCTCTATAAGGGGTAGATATTTTCATCAAGTTTAATATAAGATTAATTTTTTTTTTTTTTTTTTTTTTATCAGGGTACTTTGATTTCACCTATAGCCAAACAGTATTTTGGACTGACCCACCAATAAAATAGTAGTTTACCAAATGCAGAGGCCCAACCAGAATCTTTTAGAATAGGTTCGAATTTTGTTTAAATGCAAATAATTTTTTAAGTTAACACTCATAGTAAAATTGAGTTTTATTCGATCTGTATAAAGGGTATTTTTCACAAATTTGAAGATTACTTTTTAAGAGTAGATACACATAAAGAAACTTTCTTGAGTTTTCCGCCATAAAAACAATTAAATAAATAAAAAGAAAGTGCTGGGCACTTTCACAAGTCCTACTCGACGTGATCTCCAATTAAAAAGTTTTCCATCACCCAAAAAATGATGACCACAAAGTGACAATTCCACTGCATTGTTTTGTAAGGAAATTACTTCTTCCTAGGCTTTTAGTGATCAGCCAAACGGCCCAAACCAATATATAGCTTGCAACCACTATAAGAGTTCACTGCTCTATTCTCTTCTAAGGTAGTCAGACCATATATATATATAGGTCCATAACCCACCCTTTTTCACCGTCTGACACATACAACATATCTTGACCTAAAAAAACACATGTAACATATCTATATTATTGATTAATAGAAAACCAGGGAAACAAAAAGCAAACACTAAAGATCACTAAAATGGCTTCCTTTAAACCCCAACCAATTGACTTGAGTGGTTAGTCACTTGGTCGTGATGTCTCATAAAGCATCAATCTAAAGTTTGGCTTTCTTGAGTTCAAACAATTTCTTAAAGACACACCTGTTAAAGTTCGGCCTTCTTGAGTTCAAACAATTTCTTAAAGATACGCTCGTAAAACAGAGCTTCCTCTAATGAATATAAAAGTGCAAAGTTGATGCCATAAAAAAAGCTTTACGTACCAATGAAGTCGGTGGCAAGTCTTCCATCGCTAAACCTTCCGGTGGGGCGGGCATTAAAGAAGTCCTTTCCATAAGGAGGGAAGTTGCCCTTCATGGTGGTTTGAAGAATGTTGTTATTGCCAGGATCAACGCTCGAATCTCCAAACACTAAAATACATGTCACGTTATTTCGAGCTGCCATTCGCCTCACTTGACCCATTTCCACACCTCTCGACAGCAGCGGCATCAGAGCCAAGCTGATCAAAACCATCGCCATTCTCATCACCATCCTTATTCCCATAATTGATGATCAGCAACGTCCTTTGGGAAACTACTTGAGCTGAGAGATTTTTGTTGGTTTTGAATTATTGGGATTGCGCTTCCCCACGCCTTCTTTTAAATAGGCCTGTGGGAATTGTTTTTTGTTGGTTGAGCATTTATCATATGTCTGAAAAGAAATTGAATGATTATTGGTCTTTTTGCCAGGGATTGGACTGTAGATTCCACCACTGAATTGAATTCTAGAAAATATATATACGGTACGTAATGTGGTCTTTAATGTGGACACTAAATCTGGTAGAAAGTAGTTCATCTGTTTAATTTGTTCGGTCGAGTCACGTTGCCTGCCCTTTAATTAAGTCACAAATCAGTATTTGCATCAGTTTTTTTTTATATTTTTTTTTAAAAAAAAAGTAAGAAATCAAACTTTTTATTTTATATTTAAATAAATTTCACAATAGTTTCTCTTATTACTTTTTTATACCAATTAAATACTATTTAAACTAAATGTTAATAAAAAGAGAGAAAAAATAATCATTTTAAATATTGTTTCAAATAAATGTTAAATGAAAGAGAGAGAATTAAATTTTTTTATATTAAAAAAATCACTTTTGTTTTTTTAGATTTAAGGCACAACTTTTAATTCACTTAATGTTTCTTTAGTTTAGGCCAAGAACCCTGAAGAAAGTTGTTGCATATAATTTTTTAAGAATTTTTCCTACATCTAGCTAGGAAATTGAATGAGTTTTAGAAAAATTGCTATTAATTATATAAGGCATAGTTAAATCATTAATTAAGTTAATTAAGTGAGATTCAACAAGTCTAATATTTGTATTTGTGTTTTTTTGTTGGGTTTGTGCGCACCAAGCAGGATTTCAACAGTAAGATAAGGTCCATGCCAGGAACATGCCATATGATCGATAGTTGGCTGCTTGACAATGACTGCAAGCCCGTTGAAAATAGTTCGTCATCAGTGCAAGGGACACACATGTGGCCCATGTCACTTTTGCCCATGCTTGTTGATTTTGGGTTGAAGTAGATGGGAGATCACATTAATGTTGATATGAATATGCTATCTATTATGAAAGTAGAATTTTAGAGCAGGCAGAGAACTTTGCGTGGCAGGACCACTCACACCACGTATCCCATAAAGCTCTTCAAGTTATCTTTGTAGTTAGTTAGTCTAGATCGTAGAGTAGCTAGTTTAATTACAGTAAGGAGAGATAACTGTTTTGTGTTTTTCTTATCTTATTCTTCCTATTTAAATACTATTTTCTACAACCTAAAAGTCTAAGATCTCTATCAGAACCGAACAATTTATCAAGTTAAGTGTTTAAGAAATTCTTAGAAGAAAAAAAAAAAAAAGTGTTTAAGAATTATTCATGTTACACTATCAAGTTAAGGCATTTCTAGATTGGTCATCATGTCGATATTTTGGCGAAGAGTTTTATTACTATTTAATTAGAGCCTCACATAGTTTTAAGTGTAATCTTAATTATTTTTATAAATTTTTGGCATACTCATATTGGCAGCTAGTTTTTAATGGTGGGTTTACCATGAGGTTTGTATCATTTGTAATCAGACTAAGTTAGCACATCGAGTATGAGATCAAACGCAACTCGTCATGTGTAAATGTATTGTCAGCAGTTTTTGTGGTAAAGTCACGTAGAAAGCATCATATAAGTTGGATTAAAATGTCTTGGTACTAATAGGTGAATGAAGCTGGAAAGAGAAATGACAACATCGGGTCACGTGTTTTAGTGTCCACATAATTTAATTGTAATCTTAACTATGTGCATATAAGTTTTTGAATACCCTCTTCTATTAGCGATTTTAAAAGTGAATCTATACATGAGTTTATATCCAAATTGGCAATAATTAACCATTTTTACTGGTTTGGTTTATGGTACCCAGCTTAACTAATTAAACTGTTCTAACTAACAAGTTTGTTTATTCAGTGTGGATAATTTTAAAGACATAATTTGTCTCTTTCACTATTTAATCTTTTTTAAATATTGGTACTAAAAGCTTTGTGAGATAAAATAACTATATCAATGCAAATCAAATACATTATATTTGCTTTATGTTTATCATATCTTATGGTTCTGATTCCAATCAAAAAAAAAAAAAAATTCTTGGTTCAGAGAATCAATAGATCAGTAGAACTATCATACGGAAAATTATGAGCCTATTTGAAAAAAAAATTTGAAAAGTGTTTTTAAGTTTTGGGTTTTTGAAAAAGTAGAAATTGAAAAAAAAAATATTGGTAGGCTACATTTGAAAAAGTATTATCTATGAGTTAATTGGTAAATGAAAAAGTATTTTTGAAAAGTAAAAAAACTTTTTTTTTTTTTTAAAAAAAAGAAAACATCCGCCGGCTAGAACTAGCTCCGCGAGCGGCGGCCACCACCACTGTATAGTCACCAGACAAATCTTGCGGGTGGGTCGCAGACAGATTGGCTGGCGCACAAATCCGGAGGCAGCCCACCACAGTGGTTGGGAAATGAAAAACAAATGCACGGCAAATTTTAGGTGAAGCAAGGAATTTGATTTTAGTAAGGGAACAATGCCTTCAATGTAGACAGTAATCGCCTGTAGAATAAATTATATTTAACTAGTGTATAAACACCTGCCTCCATCATCTTTCTTTAAGTTGAAGGGCCTTACATTAATGGAGACTATAATTGCTTTGTTGGCTATAGAACCAGATGAAAAGTATTCATTAAAGATGGTGTTTGGACATAAAAAGAGTTCCCAACAGAAATGAGTGAACCTGCTTCATTATTCACTTGGACTGTTTTGACGGTCAGATTATAGAATAAATTAATGCTTAATTTTATTCATTTAACTGTTTTGATGGTCAGGTGTTAGAGCATTCGCAACAGCTTCTCTTAAACTCCATTCTATTCCCTAGTATAGGAAAAACTGTTAAAAAAACACAAAAAAGTTTCTGCAGCAACTTCCCTAAGTGTTCCCTAAACTATAAAAACACCAAGGAAACCACTTTTAGTTCTCTTCATGTAGGGAACAAAAAATGGTTCCCTTAGCATTATTTTAATATAAAAACTTTCTTTCTCCTCTCTCTCTTCTCTACCATTTGTTTAAAACAATATTTAAATAATTTCTCTTTCCTCTTTTTTTATAGCATTTAATTTAAATAGTATTTAATTCATATAGAGAAAGATGAAGGGAAGCTGCTATGAAGTGCATTTAAATAAAAAACTAAATAATAGTTTTGTTCCCTACATTAAAAAAAAAATTTAAGGGAAGCTGCTGCTAATGCTTTTATAGAATAAATTGATGCTTAATTATAATTCATTTAGACTGTCTTGATGGTCAGGTTATAGAATAAATTAATGCTTGATACACAGGTGGTGAACTCGAAAACCACGCTAACCATTGATAAGGATCCCTACGATATCAAAAAAAATTATTGATCTTCAAATAATGTGAATTCAGATCGTTTTTACATTGAACAAAGTGAAAAAGTTATTTATTAAAGAAATGATATATTATTAATGAGAATTGAATATATTTTTATTAAATTTTTGTACTTTATGTCGTAGAAAAGTTTTGAACAAAATATTATCTTTTAGTTTATTAAAAAATAAGCGTCTCTTAAAAAGTTAAAAAAAAAAAGTTGCCTCAATAACATGTCAACTTTTTATAGGTAATATTTTTCAAGTCATTCAATGCAAGGAATGGCTTGAATTTATGTAATTTCAAAATTTACAATTTATTTGAAATTATAGTGAATCATGATCCCGTATAAGGTGCTTATAAAGGGAAAAAGAAAAGAAAAGAAAAACATATTTATTCCCCTCAAAGTGATAACCCCACTTGCTCTTACTTTCAAACTACTACTTGTGACACCTAACCCGTTCTAACTACCATTTAGGGAGTAAAAAGACTCATAATGTTAGTTGTTGATGTTGAAATGAATGAAAAAAATATTACCTGACTTTCACATGCAAAATGTACAAAATGCCCTAATTTTTAAACCATTAAATTAACAAAAATACCCTCCCATTAAAAAAAAAAACCAAAAGAAAGAAGAGCAGTTTAGGCCTTTAGGGAATGGTTCAGCCCTCCTAACCTCTCTAAGTGGAGGATTGAACTACCCCTGATATTTTTGAGATAGCCAAATTACCCCCAAACAAATGATGGTGGCCAAAGCAGCTCAATAAGAGTTCTCAAACCACTCTCAAAACATCTTGAGAGTGGTTTAGACACCCTTAAAATTTCTAAGGGCCGATCCGACCATCCCTAAAACCCCCTTCATTTATTTTTTTGTTTACATCTTTTACTCATAGAACGAGCATTTGGATATTTTAAGTTCAAAATATGCGCGTGTATGTTGTATATATGCTATTTTTCTCTATCAGTTTTCATACTATAGTAGCTAACTAGCTATCCAAGGGGGTCTCTTTACACCTAAATAATAGTTGGAGGGTTCAACTATTTTAACTGTAAAGCAGCTTTGTCAATACAAAAAAATTAAAAATAGGTTGGAACAAACAATACGACTACAAGCCAAAATACGTTGGAACAAACAAATACATGTAACTAGTGGCAGAATCAGGAATTCATGCTTGAGGAGGTTGAATTGAAGCCTGAATTCTTAGCTCCACCATTGAAGGCATTAGTTTGGAAATTGGTATATATGAAATTTTTCACTAACATGGTAACACCATTGTGACTTAGTTACTCTACATGCATGTTTCAAGCTACAAAATTAAATTCATATTACACTATTTAATATCTACTCATAAGGACAAAACAACCATACAAGAAGAAATTTATTACAACTTTAAAAGTCAAAATTAGCCAAAAAGAAGAATAAGAAAAAGAAAGAAATGTAGAACATAAGATAAGATAAAATGGAATGACAAAAGTTTACCTTTGATTTTAACACATTAATCACATCTCTCACAATGCTTTGTTTTGGCAATGTAATTTTATGAAATAGAATTAATTAGAAGAGAAGAAGTAGACTCTTTTTCTATGCTAACTTTATTTACATTATCAATTTTTTTAAAAAAAGTGGGCCTTTAGAGAAAAACGTGTTTTTCACTCAAGGTTTCAACTTTTGTGCCATTTTGAAAAGACAACAATATTTGTAGGGACCCTTAATTGTTGCATCAGATAAACTTTTTAAGAATATTTTTGAGAAAAATCATATTTAGTCTTTAAATTTTTATATGATTTGAATTTAGTCATTGAGTTTCTAATTTCAAGAGTATGGTCTCTAAGTTTTGCCTAAATTTTAAATAGGCCGTCTCACTTTTTCAAAATAAATGGTTTGTTATATATCATTTGTGTCTCAATTCACATGCTAGCGTTCATATAAATACTTAATATCAATGTCATATTATTAAGCGTTAATTCATCCATCACAAAAAAAAACAAAAAAACAAAAAACACAAAACCAAAAACAAACAAACCAACAAAAAAAAAAAACAAAAGACAATTTCAAGACAAATAATCCATCTTTTTTCTACTCATCTCTTAATCCTTCTAAATTTGATAGTACTTAACAGCGCAAGACTAGTACTTGACTTGAATACGACTCAAACCGCTGCTCAAATAAGACACACATGACAAATAGAAGATCGTTAATTTTAACAGTAAAATGATAGAGGGACCAATTTTAAAACTTGAATTAAACTTAAAGATCTAATTCTTAAAATTAAAATCCTAAGAATTAAATTCAAATCTGATAAAAATTTAAGAATTAAATATAATTTTTTCCAATATTTTTTGTTTGTCAATTAATGCACGAGTCCCTGCTTGCGTAGAAGTACCTCCGCCACCGCATGTAACCTCTCCAGTAAGGAGAGACAATCGTTTGAATTGCTGGAAAATACAGCTATGTTGTTGGTGATTGTTGGAGGCCAGAAATTTAAGGTGAGGGAAACCTTACCTTTTTTGAAGTCAACAACATTAATTGGACGGCTAACACGTTGGTTGCGAGGGAAAACAATAATAGACGACGAAAGCTGCTTCTTTTAATACATTAAAATTTCAACAATTCTCTTTTTGATTCAACTCCTAAATCTTATTAGAGAACAATATACATGGAGAGGGCCTTAGTTTCATTCCTATCAAATATTAATTAAGGATTAATTTTTTTTGCTGCAAATAATTCTTTTAAAGTCATGTCCGTCGGTGAAGTTAGAAATTTACTCGATTTATATGAAAAAACGCTTTGCATGAATCTAGAATATATCTGACAATGGTAAATACACAAAACAACCATGTCTTAAAAGGATTGTTTTGTCAGAAAAAAAAATGGATATATATATGGACAG
>FXXK01001530.1:10490-77658 GCA_900184695.1 Betula pendula | reverse complement strand
CCAGAATTGGCCAGTGGGTGATAGTTGAGGCCTTGAGGGCATTTATTCTCGATCGGTTGATGGACCGATGATTTATACCAACAAGAATGATACGTGGCATTAGTGTTGTCATTATTATATGATAATTAATAACTCAATTTTGAGTTTTTATTTTTTTTATTTTTCCTCCATGGATTTTGATATGATTGAGCTATCTTGGCTAAGTTGTGAGATTCAGAAGCCTAAACGAGTGGCCAGAAACTTGAGAAAAAAAAACAATGGCCAGCAATAACCTAGCTAGTCAAAATCAGAATAGATAATAACACACCAGTTCAACCCACTCGAACATAATTGCAGTAACAAAATACTCAGTTCAATTCAAACCAACCATGGTTCATTTGACCTATGAAGGAAAGGATTCAGATTTTGGTCTTTGGCTTTAATAATAAAGTACGAAAAGTATTCTCTCAAAAGAAAATATGAAAATTTACAATTTTTATTTTTTTATTGATGAAATTCTTTGATGGCTGTAAGCCTCATTTCTATGAGAATTTGAAATGAGTAGATGTAAGATATATATAACTTCAGATTCATATGTAACGTGATTTTGTTGGTGAAAAATCTTCAAACCTCAAATCCAAGATGATTTGTGTTGTAAAAAATCATGTCAAACAATTTACCATTTGCTATTCAATCCATTGATATAAAATCTTCAAATGCAAATGCAACTTTAGTGTTTTTCGTTTTAGACTAAAGAAATTTGACCAAGTAGCAATTTTTTGACATTGAACCCAATTAGTAATTAATTAGTCTGCTCTGAAGTTTATAGTATTAAGAAAGAATATACTAGGCATATAAATCAACAAGATCAAATATTTCATGAGTATACATTAAATAATCACCTTAGGCCTACTCAAGTAGTCTCTAGATAGAAGGTAATCAGGCCATCAGATCACACAATACCCTCACAATGAAGGTTAATCAAAATAGCTCTTTGAATCTTCTTTACATGTAAACTATACACCCTCATCAAACCCCAAATGACCTTTCATACGATCAACATGATTACCTCTGGGGCAGGTTTCGGCCACTCCAAGGGTCCAAATGGGGTTGGCTCGACCACCCCCATTTGGAAAAGTGAACGTACAGTAAAAAAATTCAATTTCCATTAAATGAAATGGTATATGTTTAACAGATTGTTTGAATTGAAAATTTTTGCAACATTTAGAAGGCACATTGCAAATTTTTTAATATTTTAGGCGAAATTAAAAAACTCCTCAAACATTGAGGATAAGTGTAATTTTTCCTAAACTAAAACACTTTCATATAACTACTGCAATTTATATTGCATTTTTAGAAAATTAATAAATATAATGCAATTAAATAAATAATAATAACCAAGCGTTTAATAGCTCAATATGATAAAATAAAGATAATATGTATTAAAAATAGACCAATATCAATAACCCAAAACCAATTGTATCAATACATCTCAAAAAATAAAAGTGTCAATAAACATGCAAGCCGTAAAGAGGTAGTAAGTCGAGGGGAGGACGATGGGTATAACAAATGTATCCTTAAAAAAAAATGACACAAATTTCCTACAAGTTGATTTGGCAGAAACTTTCCAACAAGCTAGTTTGTAGGATTTTTTTTTTTTTTTTAAGAAAAAACACTCCAAAATGTACTCCTAAGCTCGGTTCCTCTCAGCTTCCCCTCAACCTTGTAAACAGGTGTCCCAAACCACCATCCATGCTCTCCACCCTTTTTGACACGAATCACAAAGGGAGGAACTCAAATGATCTCACATGTGTCCTCAATGGAGACCCTTTGTAGCACAGCTTTGACGGCCATCTTGATCTGAACGATCCTATCATTTGCCCCCATAAAATCATTATGAAGCTGTCTAACAATCTCATCAGTGATGTGCACAAGGGTGCTGATAGCATCAAATTGACTGTTGAAGTGAGCAATAGTCGTCTTCATCCGGGTGCCAATCCTCGTCTCCTCTCCATTACTTCAATTTCATCTTTCACTGTCTTCTTCACATCTGCAATCTCCTCAACAAAGAATTGTCGCTGCTTAGTAAGTTGTTGACTCAACTGATCAAAACGATGCATTACTTGCACCATCAAAGATACATAAGCAAGATAAGTGACCTTCTCCTGTGAGTGAACATGAATAATATGAATGACGAGGGAACAAAAATCTAAATAGTGACCCTTGACCAGGGCATACATAAAGCATGTATGGTGCAGACTTATATATGTATGACTATTTATAAGACACAAATTAGTCATGATTATCTTGTGTAAGAATCGCATGAGATTGGTCATGTTAGCCAGCAAATCATGGATCATATGAGGAGCCCAAAAACGACCCTTGGGAGTAGCAAAAATTTTCTGCACAATTTTCTCCATTTGTAATTTAGAAGGGAAGTCAGGGTTTGGAATCTTGAGAATATATTATAGTCCCACGCTCTCTACTCATAATCATCATCTACGTCTCTACTTACCGCTTCCATGTCCATCTTTTGGCGCTCTCGGGGGCGGGGGTGGAATCGTAGTCGTTAGTACTAGTTGAATTAATAATAACTAAGTTTGTTGGGAGTGAGTTATGATTTTCAATTAAGATGAAAATAAAGTTTGTAAANCATGAATAAGTTTGGAAAGATTCATCCACATGGACCACAACTAATAGGAAAACAAAAATGAATTTACTGATCATCAATGGTGCTTCACTTGAAGTTACATCTATCACTTTTGATTTTGTTAATGGATAGTAATTAGTAATATGAAAGTAAATACTATTTTTGATTAATTTGTTATGGTCTCTAACATCTATCCGTTGTAGTCTAGTTGGTCAGGATACTCGGCTCTCACCCGAGAGACCCGGGTTCAAGTCCCGGCAACGGAACCACTTTTTAATTTCTCTTTTCTCTCCCAACCTCATGAGTCATAACAGAGCGGGTTGGGCATTTGGCGGGAAGAAAACAATTATTTAATTAATTAATTTATTTATGCATCTATTTTTGATTTACCCTTTTTTTTTCACGTATATTTGCTTCTCCGAAAGACGAATTAGGTATTCAATTTTTTTTCAAAAAAAAATTTCCGTAGAGAAGTGGAAGATGGAGAGCCCTAGCAGTAGGAGAAGCATCGGAGGAGGAATCGAAGAGAACATCTTGGCTATTCTCGACGCCACGGAGGCTAGAGACTCTCAGGACGCTATCGATGATAGTATGTAACCATTGGATTAGTTAATTGCTTATTTCTCTGTTTCTTATGAGAGTTTGAATTTCTGAACTTTTCCTTCATTTTCTCAGCAACCAAACAGAGGTTAAAGTACGAGTAACCGCTGTTTTTATTTTTTTTCTTTTGTTTGTCGTTTCATTCTGTTGATTATGTACAGGGATTGCTTTTCTGGATGCTGTACGCGCTGCTTCAATTGTTCCAGAAACTGGGACGCCTCCAACCTAGTAATTCTCTGAGTGCCCGCGCTTGTTTATTATGAGTTCTTATTTGTTTATTTATTTGGAAATAAAGCCTGATTTTTCATTTTTTGGTGAGGATATTATGTATTCGTTTTGTGTGAATAACCACGTTTTTTTATGTGAATTTGGTTGTGAAGCAAAATGTGTGAGGGGGTGTTCCAAATATTGAGGGTTGGGAAATCTCTAGAACTGATAATGGCAAGCTTTCAGCTTTTGAATGAGTTAGATAAGGTGCTTCATTGGTCCCTTTATTTTAATTCAATTTACAATTACATTCTCAGATGCCACATAATTCTCACATGTGCCACTCTGGTGCTAACTTCTTTCAAAATGCAGCGATATCCTCGGGTGTATTTATCCAATTCAGATAAGTCCAAATCATCGTCTAATGCTCCGCTCGAACTAGTTGTGGTTAAAGAGGTAGTAGATAGCTTATGAGTGCTTAATGTGGTTCCTCATTTTTTGGTGTAAACTGTTTGTTTAATTTATACATCTTGTATGATAATGAATAGTAGTTCTTTTTGCTTTTAGGCTTGGTCGCCATTTTTTCCTGGCTTGGGTACGAGTAGTAGTGAGAGGGAAGCAGCTGCTAAAAACTCTGGTGGACCACTTGACTCCTCTGTGAGTTCGATTTGCTGTTCTTGGCTTCTTGCCTTTGTCATACTGCTCCCTTTAGGTAGTATTTTGTACATTGCTCACTATGACGAATCCACAATAATCTGCACTTTTCTTTGTAACTACACAAGCTACTTAAGTTTTCCATGAAAACTTTCCTCGTATATATCTCCTCACAAAAAGAAAATGAAATCACTGAATTGCTTAAGAAATTAAGTTCCTTGAACATTTTTGCACTTTCCTTTCACTTTCCCTCTTGCTTCCCAGATTCAAATGGACTACTAAAGACATCTCAATGTTACTCCTTTCTTTTCTTTTGTTTTTTACAAACTTTCTATCTTAAAGACTGGAACTCTTGCTGAATGAGGATCTGAACCATGCCTTAGAGTGTATAAAAAGTAACTTAGTTGTGAATATCAAATGCATGCTTCCATGTGATTATATAACAGGTTTTTGCATTATATGAGCATGTAGACTTTTTCTGTTGTGGGGTGGAAGCTAGAGGTGGTGGTTCATAGCACATAGGTACAGAGTATGGATGATACTTCTTTATGTTACAATAAAAATATTAGGATGGAAGATGTTGATTTTAAGTGGCTTAATCACTCAATTCATCCTTTCATTTAAGTGTCTCTGCCAACTGCAGGGCTTCCAACTTCTGATACAAGACCTTGCTGAAGTGAATCGTAAAGCAAACTTTCAAACATTAGACACCAAGGTTGGTTTATTTATTTTCAGTGTTTGTTAGAAGGGCATGTCATATTTGATCATAGGTCATATTAGTGAAGCAAAACATGTTTAATGTAGTCACATGAAGACATGGATACTTACCTGGTTGTATCATTTTTAGAGTGCAAATGGATCTTGGTTCTAAACCCTATGTTTACAAGTATAAGCTTGTAGTGAAAAATGTAAAGATCATTTTGAGGAATATCAATATAAAAACTCATTTATATGCATAAATGAATAGGTACAAAGTTGATTTCATTAGATTGTATACATGTATGTATTGTTAATATTGTGACATGTATTTATGTATAGGAAGCTACCTCATATGGCTCTTGTCTCTTATTTTTCTAGTTCATCTTTTGATACACTCTTCCTACTTGTCGTGTTAAGCCTCTTGTAGAGGCACATATTGTAAGTTTGAAAGTTTAAGATAATAATCTAACTGCAGGCACAACCTTATGTTGAGGCATGCATATCATTTATTAAAAAAGAACAAAATTCCACCCTAAAATTATGATGTCCTTAAAATATGTCAGCCTTTTTCTTGTGTTAAAACTATCATCTCATCTTTTTTTCTTTCTTTTTTTCAAGGCTTGGAACTTATTTTAAGCTTTATTCTTTATTAACATAATAAGGTATTTCAAATTTTTGCTTGAAATGTTGTATTGTTTAGATTGCACTAGTTAATACTGCATTTTATGCCGTTATGTAGCACAAACCTAATATTTTTGTTACTAATGTTAAAGATTTCCTTACTCCTCTCTCTCTCTCTCTAGAGTGTGTGTGCGTGTTAATAATATACCGGTTTGCAGTATGAGTTGCATGTCCTCATTACGAGCCTTCTAATGACCATGTATGCATGTAATCATGAACTCCACATTGCAGGTTTATTTCCTAAATGTTTTCACTATTTCTGGTTTGGTTTTCTTATGTGAAAATTTTTAAAACATTATTCATGGAATAGTTTCCTTATTGAGATGGGATACATCGTCCACATCCCCTTCTGATATTATCTTTTGTTTCAGATTTCTTGACCTGTAATTCCTGGTCTGCTTTAAGTATGATTTATAAACTTCATATTGGAAAGGGGGCAGTTATTTGAGGCTATTCTATAATTTAGTGTGTTATGTATGGTAGGTTTTTGCTATTAATGCTATGAATTTATCATTTCGCTTTAGGACTATTTTGCTAGGTTCTTACTTCTTACTTTGTCTTTCTGCAGTCCCTGGGGAGCATGTTGCTGTTCCAGTATCTTGTGAGTGTTCTTGAAGGAGATATGCTACCTCGTAACAGTGTACATGAAGGTAGCTGATATCTGTTGTTTTTATGCCTTTACATCTTTGGGAGGTTTAAGTAACTAATTGTTGTGCTGCAGATAATATGAACTGGACCTTTCTGAGGGAATCTTTTCTCAACACGCTTCTGGTATACTCGTCCTTCAAACCATGAACATTGAAGGGATTTTTATGTCTTCCATTATTAATACACTAGTCATTATGTGATGCTGTATATCATGGCTCTTGCATTGTCTTTATTTGCACTCAGATTTAACTTCTTAGTACTTCCTGGGAGGTACTATGTCATGTTAAGTTGAAAGAATGCGAGGTTTTTCAGACTAGATTTCTTTTTCAGGGGTCAAGAAAATTAAACTACAAAGGCTTAGTGAGGGATTGCTTGGCCATTATGTGTGGACTCTCTCAAATTGAATCTGCATTTAGTAATAATCAGATATATCCAGAGAATTCTATGGCAAAACCACCTGATAATTGTGACACTTCTGTGGCAATTGCTTTGCCTGAAATAGGAAAGAAGACCTGCATTGCCATGCAGAAACTTCTGATACTTGTATGTTCCTCAACATTCCTTAGTTCAGGACATTTTGAATCAGTATCACCATGGGCTCTAATATGGTTGATCTTTTAGATTATGGAGCTTGATATATCAAAGAAGAAAGCAGAAATGCAAGGTTATACTACCAGAGCTGATGGTGTGAGGTTATTGTTTCTTATATATTGAAATTCTTGGTGTGTGTGTGCTTTTGCATATGTATATAGTTGTTGGAAGATAAATGCGTACTTGAATTTGGTGCAGAACCCCACTGGTAGAGGTAATTCTGGATGAACTAACTTACAATAGTGAGATCCTTTCCCCATTTCTTCAGGTATTCATCCAAATATGTTTTTTTTTTTTATTATTGCTCCCTCTCTCTCTTCTCTCTCTCATAATGCATGGAAAATATGGTGAAGTTAAAGAAAATAGAAAGAAGGGAGAAGAAAGCTTGTATTCTTCAATATCTAACCATACGGCATATACATGCTTAAATAGTAAACCTAATACAAATTACTATGGTAATATAGTTAATGCAGATTACAACAATAATGAGAATAAAATCTATGAATAATGACAATAAAATCAAGAATAAAATCTGATTAGTAATTAAGTTTCCTAATCAACACTCCCCTTTAAGCTGAAACAAAAATATCTCTCATGCCCAGCTTACATAAAGCTGTGTGAAAGACGCTATTGGATAGTCCTTTTGTCAAAATATCTGCAAGTTGTTCTCCTGACTTTACATACAATGTACAAATCAATCTTGCTCGCAATTTCTCCTTGATAAAATGCCTATCAACTTCAATGTGTTTGGTTTATCATGTTGGGCTTGATTATGGACAATGTTGGTTGTAGCTTTATTGTCAAAATAGAACCTCATGGGGTTGTTAAAATCATACCCAAGTTCCTTCAACAATATTTTTAACCATAATAACTCACATAACTATGTGTCATGGCTTGGAATTCAGCTTCTGTACTTGATTTAGCAACTACTAATTTTTTTTACTATGCGAGGTAAGTAGATTACCTCCCATTTTTTACTACGCTAGGTAACTAGATTACCTTCCACAATACCTTGAAGTAGATCTATGATCTGTAACTGATCCAACCTAATGCGTCTATATAGACCTCTAGTTTCAAGTGATCATGTCGAGTGAACAACAAATCTTTGCATGTGACTATTTTAGATAGCAGAGAATCCGGTAAACTACATCCATATGGGACTCTCGTGTTGAGTACATGAACTGGCTCACTACATTAATTGCACATGCAATGTCTAGACGGGTGTGCAACAAATAAATTAATCTACCACTAATTGTTGGTATCTGCCTTTATCTACAAGAGAACTCTCATCCATTTCTCCTAACTTTTTATTTTACTTTATTGTATTGTCAACAACCTTACAGCCAAACATCCTTGTTTCCTTGAGTAGATCAAAAACATTTCCGCCAGGAGGAAGATACCATGTGTTGATCTTGCTACTTCAATACTCAAAAAATATTTTAAATTGCCTAAGTTTTTTATCTCAAATTCATTGGCCAGATATTTTTTCAACTATTATATTTTCTCATTATCATTTTCAGTCAGCACGATATCATCTACATAAAAAATTAAAGTAGTTACTTTTCCTTGGACGAATGTTTGACTACTGATTATGATCTGCCTAACTTTGTTTATAGTCAAATCTTTGCATAGCTTAGGAAAATCTTTCAAACGAAGCCCTAGAGGATTGTTTCATCCCATATAGGGCCTTCATGAATTTACACACTTTACCCTTAGATAATGAGAATTGAGGACCATGAGGAAGTTCCATGTATACTTCTTCCCCTAGATCTCCATGAAAGAGTGCATTCTTCATATCAAGCTGCTGAAGTGGCCAAATTTAAGTTCACTACCAAATAAAGTAGGGCTCTAATAGAATTCATTTTTGTTACTTGGGAAAATGTCTCATTGTAGTCTATCCAATAAGTTTGAGTAAAGCCTTTTGCAACCAATGTAGCCTTATATCTTTCAATTAACCCATTGGCCTTATGCTTCACTATAAACACCAATTTGCATTCAACCACCTTTTTTCCACTAGGCAACTCGACTAGCTCTCATGTATTATTTTTTACTACAAGATATGACCCCTTTGTGTTGAGCAATAGGATGGTCAATGTCATTAATAGAAGGGAGTAAAAAGTTTTAGCTAGGTGTAGAGATAGGGTTACCAAAGTCAAGGTTCAATGCTTGGCATGGTTTTGAGGAAGTGGTCTTACTCTTTTGGCATCTGAAGTAAATTCTCAACTCTGTTGGTGATTCACATGACTCATTAGTAGGTGATGATGCATCAACAAATGGCTCGTCAACAAATAGCAACCAAATTTCATGTTTTGTTAGAGTAGCAGTTATAGGCAAAGGGCTCATAAACTTCTCTTCACTACTATTCTCCCTTTGAAGAGAAGTTTAGGAAGAGGAAAAATAAGGTTGTGATTTAAATAAAGTGATATCCCTCGACACAAAGCCTTTTTTTGATGGAAGAGTACCCCAAAAAATGCATTTGAGTGCTCGAGATCTAATTTGCCCTAAGTTGGACCATGAAGGTGAACAAAGCAAGCACAACCAAACACTCGAGGAGGGATAACAAAATTGGACGAAGAGAAGGGTGGTGACAACACCTCAATAGGTGTCTTGAAATTCAACACACGAGATGGCATTCGATTGATGAGATTGGCAGTGTGAGCAAAGCATAACCCTAATTAGATTTGGGAACATGCATAAAAAGTAGTAAGGCGTGGGTTACCTCCAAACTGATTTTTTCCACTTAGGAACTTCGTTTTGTTGTGGAGTGTTGACACGGTGGTTTGATAAATAATGCTACGTTCTTTAAAATAATTGCAAAGATCATTAAAAGGTACGCACCCACATTATCAGACCTAACAATTTTGATGGAGGTGTTAAATTGTTTATGAACCATTTTGTGAAACATTTAGAAAATTGAGAAAACATCACTTTTAGTTTTCAACAGATAAATCCATGTGGTCTGCGAGAAATCATTAATAAACGAAACAAACTAGCGGTAATTAGTTATAGAAACAACCCGTGAAAGGCCCAAAATGTCAGTATAAACTATAACAAAAGGTTCATAACTTCCATTAAGACTCAAAGGAAAAGACACATAATGTTGTTTGACTGTTTGGCAAGTTCACAAGTTTCACAATTAAACTTAAAAATATTATTATACAAAAAGAAAGAAGGAAACAAGCATTGTAACAATAGAAAAGAAGGATGCCTCAGTCGTTAATGCCAGAGCCATTTGCTTGCAGACGAATCATTAGACTGTACGACATGATAAACTTGTTTGAGCCAACCAAGAGTTCGGGGTTGAGAATCCAAGTAGTAGAGACCATCCCGTAGGCTACCAATACCAATCACCCTCCCCGTAACTAGTTCCTTGAAAAAAAAAATAATAAGAATAAGAATAAAAGATGAGTACAAAAGAAAGTGACATAGAGGGTGTTACAGGAATGGAACTTCTAGCAGATATTGGTGATAAGGAACCATCAACCATTTTTACTTTGTCGTTGCCTGAGCATAGATGAGAAGGATAGAACAAGGAGGATAAACCAATCATATGATAAGAGGCCCCCAAATCAATGATCCAAGGGTCATCTGATTCAATGGAGGTTGCATGCAGAGTTGAGGCGAAATTACCTATATGGGCAAAAGCAGGGGATGCAATGGTGGCCGAGTCTAGTCAAGACATAAGCCAACGAAGAGTCTCTATTTCTTCCTTGCTAAGTGCATCGGTATCAGAAGTAGAGCTCAAAGGAGGTGTTGAAGCGGTCACCTTTTCTGTAGAAGAGTGATTTGCATGGGTTCGTGGTGCACCTCCTCAATGATCCCCTCTACCTCTTGCAGGACGACCATGAAGTTTCTAACATGTCTCTTGAGTATGTTGTGACCTGTTACAATGATCACAAAAAAGTTTGTCTTGCTCATCTAAGATAGAATCTATCATCTTACCATCACGACTCCTAGAATCCCCTTTGCTATTGTGTTGGGAGATAGTGGTTAGATCAGAGTGTTCTTGTGCAGTAGAATGTAACATAGTACTATGTTGACTTTCCTCATTTTGAACATATGCAAACAAATCTTGAAGGTAAGGAAGGTGTTCCTTTCCCAAAATTTGAACCCAACCCCAGATCATACTCAGAATTTAGGCTGGCAAGGAACTCATAGATATGCCCTTGGTTTATCATTCTCTGAACTTCTATTGAATCTGTTGCGCACTTTGTTTGAAAGTTATGATAATGGTCTAGCTCTTTTTCCACAAACCTCGAAGCATATGAAAATAGGTAAAAACAGACCATTCACCCGGGGTTGTCCCATGAATTTGATGCTTCAGTTCATAAATCTGAGCAGCATTCCCTATCTTTGAATAAATCTGAGTGGCTGCATCCCAGATTTCCTTTGCGGTGCAGAGAAATAAATAACCCGAACTAATATCCGGGTGCATAGAATGTAACAACCATGACAGTATTGTTGAATTCTCTGCTTCCAACTTATCATAGGTGGGATCATTGAGGGCTGGTTCTGGGATCTTACCATTCAAATATCCTATTTTTCCTTTACATTCAATGTATAAAAGCATTGACTGTGACCAAGCATGATAGTTGAGCCCCTCCAATGTCATAGTTGTGATCTGGAGGGTTCGACTTTCACTCATAGAGGTCATCAGACTCTCTATACCCTTTTTTGGATTTCTTGAGATCTGATTCTTTTCTAACTTTTTTAGCTCATACATCTAACCAAATAACTCTAATAGACAACCAGGCTCAACAATGTATCAAATATGAATGACTAAGCATGACAAATCATATGATAGAAGTAGATATGAAGCAATAAGAAATATACTGTTTTTTTTTTTTCTGACCTCTCTAAACGACCTGTAGTTGAAGCTGGTTTGCTGTCGTAGGTCATTGCCCTAAATGACCTGTTGTTTTGTCTCCATATATGACATGTAGTTTACCTTGCACCAAATGATTTGTAGCTTGGCCCTCCCCTAATGACTTGCAATTTACACTCCAGAAAAAAAGACTTGTTGTTTTAGCCTTGAATATCATTGTCGTAGTCGGTCACCAAAAAATGCACCACCATCACCGGAAGACATGAGAAGTGTGCCGAAATAATCTAGAGAAGTCTGCCAAACACCTTAGCATCCAAAAAAATGAAAAACAGACACCAATTACAGATCGAAGCTTCCAATCTCTCAATTGCCGTTTTCTCAGGCGAAACGAGGGAAACCAGAAACCACCATGCTTCGACCACCTTCGGGGTACATAGAAAAGATGCTCATTAGACCCCGAGCACAACTCTAGTAGCTCCTACCACCCTGCCGTTAGCATCTTGACGACCCAAGAGTCTTTGTTTGAGTTTGTGTTCTCCTATCATGACTGACAGCCTCACCTAGGATTCTAATGCTCTGATACCTAGTTGAAGAAAATAGAAAGAAGTGAAAAATAAAGAAGGGAAGAGAGCTTGTATTCTTCAATAACTAACAATATGGTGCCTACATGCTTAAATAGAAAATCTAATACAAATTACTATGGTAATATAATTAATGCAGATTACAGCAATTGTGAAAATAAAATAAGAGAATAATGACTATAAAATCAAGAAAATCAGGAATTAAGTAAATTTCCTAATCAACAGGTGATTGCCTTGATAAGGCATCAGGCCTTTCCCAGGAAACAATGGCATATGTTTCAGCTAGCACCTCTGACCACATACTAACAAAACCAATATCTCTTGTTAGTTGTTACATATTGACAATAGGGATACATTACTGCCACCGTGATCTACAGTATTTGATGACTTTTACACTAGTTGTAGGCAATTCTTGAACAACTATAATTTCAGCTGATATTTTAGTTTTTTTTTAATGACGAGGAACCCCTCCAAGGCAGGGCAATTATTTAAATCCTAAGTTGGCAGAATTTTTCTGATTATAAGTTTTCCTTCACATTTATTTCATATTAGTAGTTGCTTTTAGTTTGTAAAGGTCCATGTTTCCTTAGTTTCTGGTGATTGTAGTTCCTTGTGATATGGTAAGCTATAATTTCAGAGTACTTGTTTAATTAAGGAGACCAAGATTTTTTATTTTGGGGGGTCAATAATGAGGATGGTTTGCAGGTATTCAATGAACCTAAATGGAAGCTGGAACTAATTTTGCAGTATTTCTGGAAATACACAGCTAAGGTAACTAAGTTGCCAGATTTTTGGTACTTCCATTTAAATTGTCCCCAAAGATTTATGTCTATGGTGTTTTCCATTATATTGTCCTGAAGTCTTCTTGACTTGGTCATAGTACAGCCAATATTTCCCACTATAATAATATCTTAGTATAGTTAATTATATCTCATTCTGCTCAGCCTTCTATTCGCACCCGGAGATCAAATGGTTCTTCAGATGATGCAACATTTAGTGGAGCTTTGAAGTGCTTTTCAAGTAGTACTAGCACAAAAGGCATCATAAAAAAGATTGGAATAGAAGTAATTCAGTTGCTTTTAGCACATGGTTTTAAGGTGATTTTTCATCTTTGTCAAACAACATTTATATATACTATTTAATCTAGAGTGGTGCTATTAGTTGATTTGTTCTTTTTCCCATTCCTTGATGCCCTAAGCTACAGGTTATTGGCTGTGATGTATAATGTCTTACTGCATGACTCGTTCTTTGCACTATATCTGTCATTATTATATTCTCATTTACGCATATGAATTATTTTCATATATATCTTGATTACGATGTTAATATATAACTAGGTTTATGTCTTATGCTTTGATACTTAGCCTCAACTTGTTGATAGTTAATGCCTTGCGTGACAATTTACCATTTATAAATGTTGGTCATTTTTTTTGTTCACTTGTTAGTCACCTATACCATTTTTGTCTTTTTATTTTAATTTGCTTAGATGACTCTCTTTCAGGCTCATTTGTTTCTATCGTCCAAACAATGTCCTGCTCTAGGTATATCAAATTGCAAGGAAGATGTGAGAGACAACTCTCTTGTGGAAATATGCAAGAATATGATCTCTGCTTTCAATAGTTTGAGAAGAGCAGATGAGTAAGGCTCATCAACATTCAGCTGTTTAACTTGCTTTTGCTAATTCTCTTTGCATGAGTTTTCCTCATGGTACTCGCCCAAAAAAAAAAAAGTAAAAGAAAAGAGTTCTCCTTATGCTCTGTAGTAGTCTGGTATCTGTGATGATTATATAGTTTAAGTAACCAAACCCCAGACCTAGACGTTTTACATGATATCACCATACCCCTTAGACTCAAAGAGCATGCTTCTTCCTGTTGTGGTTTTGACCATAATTCTTGAATGTAACTGGATTCACTTTTATTTTTTTATATCCTTTTCCATTATTACTACAATTAGTTTGATCCAATTGCTGCTGTCTTTGTTTCATTTGGTTAGTGGGATCATAAAAGAATTATTAGAGACCAAAGCTATCATGTAAGAAACTGTCAAAATCTATTGGCCTTGAACAGTCAAATTATTTACCAAAGGCCAAATCAACTTCTGTCTTTCTTATATAGGTTTCCCTGAATTCAACATGGCATGCTTCCATAAAGGAAAATATTATTTCCTCTGATAACGTTATATTTGCAACATTAGTTTTAATACAACATGGAAGTCATCATAGTTCGTTTTGAATCATACCTATACTAATTATTTACCAAGGGGTTGACTTTTTCATTACCATGCTTATTGTTGTTAATTAATGTTAATTGTGACGGTGTAGGCACATGGAGGTTTTGTCATTTGGAAAGGAAGCACTCTTTACAGCTGCAACAATACTCTCTACAAAGTCATAGGAGCTTGGAATCATTGATTTGTTGCAAAGGATGCTAGGCTGCATGTAACCTTATCGTGAGCCACCAGCATATTTCCATGGGGCTTGGCGCTTTCCTTGCATTGCTGATTTTGTAACATCAAAAGTTATGGAAGTAATTTCTCTTGTTTTCTTTCCCCTCTGTATATATTTTTGGCCCGTAAGGCAGACCCAATAACCCTAAGTTTATGCCCCTGTAATTCAATATGCTTAGTTTAGTTGTATGATGTGGATGGCCATGGGGACTCGCTAGATGAAACAATGGCTAGCCAAAATTGGTATGAACAAGATTTCAACCATTGGGTAGCATCTACGGTGAGAAGGGAGCTCTCCTTCTCAATGGGTTTCTTCTCCACTTGCTAGTTCTGTTCTGTTTTCTTTCTTGAATTTGCATATGCGAACAAAAAGACCATTACATCCAATGGATGACTAGTAAATGATTTGGTTTTAAAAAAAAAAAATATTAAGACTTAACATCTCTAGAATATAGTTTCCATGAACATTAGATGCTTTTTTTAGTCGTAATTTCCCTTTCAAAAAGAAAAGAGAAAAGAAATCAAATTTTGTACGTCTAAGAAAGACGGTCTTTAGAACTTCGTCAACGAGTTGTAAGAACTGCTCCTGGCTGATTGCAAAATGACATTTCAAACCGACTGATTAATTCTGATCAAAACTGCTAAAGAGAAAAGAAATGTATGCATGCATGTGCCGGTCCCTTGGCATCTAACCGGTTTGTAATCATTTTTCATGTTTTCACTAATAATTGAAGCTCCAAAGATGAAACCGCTTTAAATTCTAAATATTGCTTATATTAATGCAACCGACAAGAAAAATTACACACCGATTACACGAATGTTACCATATTGGACCAAGGAGTCTCTCCTATAAAAAAAGGACACAAGCCTTTCTCCATTCCATTTTCTCTCTAGAACATCCTACTAACTTAAACATCGGAGGCTCACTGGGAGCAGCATTTTCCTGTGACCATCTTCTCTCTATTTTACAAGAAGCTGTCCAAAAATTTACTTCGGCAATTGGCTTGATGAAAATCAGATTATAGTCGAAGTCAAGCCACCTCGTTTGTTACCTTGCGAAATTTAAGGACGACAAATTTCGCCCTATTTCTATTAAAATTTCACTCATTTCACATATCACTAAATTTAATTTACTTTCGTTAAACAAAAGATTTTGATGTTTAACTCATTAAAAGTAGACCTTACGAAATTTACTTCTTGAGCCAACCTGTCTGTTTTAACGGCAATAGCCCTGGCCTCGACAAATTTCAGAATAATTTTACATCACTTCTCACTTGCTGCCCGTTTGAGGCAATTTTTTTCTTTTTTTTTTTTTAAAAAAAAAGATCATATAGCTTTTTGAAATTATGCAATGACAAAAATGATTGAATGTAGTTTATCCACTCTGATCTTAAAATTATATTAACTATGTAAAAAGATAATATTTAGATGTTTGTTCTAATAAAAATCAATGTGGCATATCCCACATGGATGATTTATGTTCAATATGCCTGTATTGAGTGAAGATTGTGACCACAAATCCACACGTAATCAATCCCCACGTGAGAGGCAAGCATGCAAGTACATAAGTTGCTTCTACTAGCTATATCAGCAAAAATCATGCCTACACAAAACAAAAAATGTGACACATCATCAGTTTCTATTAGACCAACTGACAGGATAATTGTGACTTTTTCTATAAATTGAGAACTTAATTATCATATTTTAAGCTTATTAAGGACCAAATGAGACTTTATACATTTTTCATTAACCAAAGTATGTGTTTCCCTAAATTAAATAAAAGAATTGTCTTGTCTTTAGGACCCTCTCAACTGTAATTTTTCTCACTTCAAACCCCTAAGGTCGCCTCAACTGGCAAATTGATCTACTCTTCACATTATTGACCGAATTGAGATTCAAATGCTTGATTGACCTAATGCTTAGGTGTGAGACAACTCAAGTGTTCAGGGTTTACTTGTGCGTTAGCATAGTATAATCTTATCTATGCATACGGAGTTTTTATTCATGACAAAAATAAAAAATAAAAAAAAATTGTTTCCCTCACTACTCTTTTGCAACACAGCATAACGCTCAAAGAAACACCTATGAGAAGACTAAGCTTCGTATCTCCCCCACAGTCATATACTGTTCTAACCTACTTTATCATCAACTTCATTACTCATTAACTATATTAAAAACAAGTCATTAACAAAGCAAGCAAGAAGGAAAGAGAGATCCCAACAAAGGAGAAAGAGCTTTACTGTAGTTAAGGAAAATCATGTCCTGTATCCTGTAAAGCTACTTTCCAAATTCTGCAGCATAGAAGTAAGAAACTCAGGTCCATACCCCAATTACAGTTGATCCAAGCACAAGCANACCTTTATGATTCCTCCACTGTACCATTTGTATTCCTGAAATTGTTTAACATTCTTTTACCTAAACAAATGTAACAAAAAAGAAAACAATATAACATTTTAAGCAGCTGCTAAGCTCATTGAGGCAAGTAGTACTCACTTTGGGGCATGTGAGTCCAGCTGCATCGTGACCGGTCCATCATTAACCAAATTGACCTATATGGCAATGGAAATATCAAAGTCTGGTGTTCTCAAGAAAATAAATGAAACAAAAATTAGAAAAAACAGGGAAAGAAAGGAATTGGGCAAGGTACCTTCATCATTGCTCCAAATACACCATCTACACAACCAAAAGTGGAAAACAATTATGAGAAATCAGACATGACCATGATATCTATTATCTAGCACATTGAAGTCTTAATTACAGCAGTGTAGTTAGTGCAAAGCCTACATTGGATCATAATCTTTTCAAAGAACAAATAGTGTAGTAGGGCGATTAAAACTGGTTAATGCTTTGCTTAGTGGAGTGAACAATTAAGGGACTGATAGGAACAATTAAAATTGTTGTCTAGGGTTTCCCCACAAGTCCCTCAGAAGTTTGTCATATATACTTTAAACAGATTAACCCAAAAATAAACTTTTCAGCAAACAGGGTACCAATATAGTAATTGAAAACCGTTAGGCCCCGTTTGGTTTGCGGAATAGGTCCTGAAATGGAATGACTATTCCTATGGAATAATCATTCATTTATTTGGTAAGAGCCTATTCATAGGAATAGTTATTCCCATACGAAGAGGATTAAGTATTCCTTTTAAAAATGAGAGGAATACCTATTCCTTTCCTACAAGAATAGAATTATTATAGCCTCTTCTCCTAAAAGCCTCTCACGNGCCTTTATGATTCCTCCACTGTACCATTTGTATTCCTGAAATTGTTTAACATTCTTTTACCTAAACAAATGTAACAAAAAAGAAAACAATATAACATTTTAAGCAGCTGCTAAGCTCATTGAGGCAGGTAGTACTCACTTTGGGGCATGTGAGTCCAGCTGCATCGTGACCGGTCCATCATTAACCAAATTGACCTATATGGAAATGGAAATATCAAAGTCTGGTGTTCTCAAGAAAATAAATGAAACAAAAATTAGAAAAAACAGGGAAAGAAAGGAATTGGGCAAGGTACCTTCATCATTGCTCCAAATACACCATCTACACAACCGAAAGTGGAAAACAATTATGAGAAATCAGACATGACCATGATATCTATTATCTAGCACATTGAAGTCTTAATTACAGCAGTGTAGTTAGTGCAAAGCCTACATTGGTCATAATCTTTTCAAAGAACAAATAGTGTAGTAGGGCGATTAAAACTGGTTAATGCTTTGCTTTGTGGAGTGAACAATTAAGGGACTGATAGGAACAATTAAAATTGTTGCCTAGGGTTTCCCCACAAGTCCCTCAGAAGTTTGTCATATATACTTTAAACAGATTAACCCAAAAATAAACTTTCCAGCAAACAGGGTACCAATACAGTAATTGAAAACCGTTAATGTAAAAATATCAATGTGGAATTGTTTTTTCAGTAACAAAGAAGATAATCATAAAACTGCGAACAATTACATCCACAGGCTTCTGTTTAAGGTGAATGTCACTTGCTATTTCACCCTCGGTAGCACTACACACAAAGAATAGGTGTGGACAGCATATGTGCGCCATATCAATTCCACACACTACTAGAACCATGATGAACCACCATAATTCATCAATTATATCAACAAACGTAAGATCCCAGAACAAATTGGAACAAAATTTCCTTTGATTTTCCGGCAGTTCAGGTACATAGATCAAATCATACAATGCAAGCGAAAGTTCCTAGAATTTAAGAAATGCGCCTAATTTGTGTTTCCAAACACCTTTATATGGCTTAAAACGTATGCACAGCTACTTACATGTTCAATCAAAAATAGCCATCCATTTACATCTTGACCAATACATTTATGAATTAACATTTTAAAAGCACAGTGTCAACATTCAGAGTGCGTTTAGCACTGCGATTTTGCAAACCAAAAGTACAATTTTAAATCAAATCATAGAAAATCTATCATTTGGAAATACATTTTTTTAAAATTGAGATTTAAAAACGTAGAAAATCTGAGTTTTCAAATTGCAGAGATGTGTTTTTAAAAACACAATTTTAAAGGTTAAATTTTAATTTTAAAAGCTAAACTGCAATTTTACCAAGCGCTTAATTGCGCTTTCAAATTACTATTTCGAAATCACAAAATCAAACAAACCCTAAAACAAATAGGCCAAATAAGTACCGTCCACATAGGCACATGCTGTATTATCAAACCAACATTTCAACATTAAGACAATAATAACAACAACATTAAGACAACCAAAACAAATGAAAGTAGCAACATCTACCTTTGATCGCGCCCGCATCATACGACTTCCGGAACCTCTCAACTAGAGATGCATAGAAGGGCTTCGCCGTCTGTGGCGGCATTGCCACGTGAAAGTCTGGCTTGTTACCCTTCAAGAATCCATATAATGTAAACTGACTCACTGTCAAACATGAAACACCATACACATAAAAAATTTCACACAATGCCCACTTCATTTCTAACATCGTATCCCCCTATGATGTAATACTATGCTATTTTACCTAGTAGAACTTCATAGTTTCTCTGCATTACCTGCAGTTGAAAGTGTAATTCAAAAAGACCGTTACCATAGCAGTTAATACAGTTAAACTGGCAGTTATATAAGCACAGAACAAAAAAAAAAAAAAAACTAGGGGAAATTTGACATTACATTTTGGTCCCATCCTTTGCCTGTATTTTCATTAGGGAACAACCTCATATTCAAGACCTTACGACAACTGCACAAAATTAATTCATGCATTCTAATCAACGAAATTGACATTAGCTAAAAATAAATAAAAATGATTGAAAATAAAAAATTTAGTACATGTACTCGGCATCGGAGTCGGAGTCGGACTCGTGGAGTCCGACGAGGACGAGCAGCCCCGGCCCAATTTCCGATACGATGCGCCCTTCGACCTGGAAAAATGCTATTATGCGCCGGTGACGTAAGATAAGACAGACGGAGAGAAGAGAGAGAGACAGAGAGACCTCGACGCTTGCGGAGGCGACTCGCTGAACCACGGCTCGCATTGCTCTGATTGGCTGGGCTTTTCTGGTACTGGCCAACGTTGTGGGCTTTGTGCGTGTGGTTATTAAGGAAGGGAAGGCAGAGAGAGTCAACATGTTCTTTTTGTTTTTTGGTTTTTTTTCCTTTATTGGACTTCTTTCACCTCATTCGGCCTTGGGGGTTTGGAAACAATATTATAAGGATGCCAATCGAATAATGCCATAGGTTACCCTTTTATTTTATCTTTATTTTATTGAATTGTTGTGGTAGTGTTTATCTATTCTTAATTTTTTTCCTTTTAATAATAACTTATTTAAAAGTTGATAAACAATATCACATCAGTCCAGTGAGATAACCGTGAAATGAGAATGTAGTGTATGTAGCATTTTTCATGCTAAAATAAAAGAGCAATGCTACATATTTCATTTATGTCTTATTTTCATCTTACTGGATTGATGTAACAGTATCCATAAGCCTTTGGATCAGCCTTTGTTTAAAAAAAAAAAAAAAAATTTAACTACCACATCAGCCCAATAAGATAAGAGTGTAGTATTTACATTTTTCAAAATGGAAAAACCCGAAAAACAAATTTTAAATCATCCCATAAATGATTATGTGAAAAAAAAAAAAAAACCTTTTAAATCATAGGTTATTTCAAAAGTTAAACTAAACGGGAGTTTAGACTCCTAGTTACCTCAAAATGATAAGACTCAACATGTGAAATATTTGATAAATTGGGTGATGAATTGTAGAGTCAGGTTTTACATTCAGGACCTCTACTTTAATACAATGTTAAGTTAATGCCTATTCAAAAGTTTAAGCAGATAAAAAATAATATATTTTTCATTTAATTAATAGTCTAGCATAACCATAGTGCTTATTTTGAATTAATGTGTTGTCTAATCATGGAAACTTTTAACCACAAAACTCGAATAATTTAACAAAAATGAAAATTAAATTGAAGTTACATCATGTGATGAAAATGATAATCCTAGCTAGTTTTTATTGGCCACCAATTCCCCAAGCATTCTCAAAAGCCTCGTCTCCAACAAATTATTCCAAACACCAAATTGAATCCAAAAGACTCAAACCCATTAATGATCAGGACATATGCATACTACAATCTTTCCTTTTCTCTCCATGTTTATCTCCCCTTTTCACACCTATTGAACCCATTTTTTCCATAGCTGCTGCAAAAGCTTGGAAAAACTTGTTCTTATCTTTTGCCAAAGCTTGAACTACTGGTTTAGTCCGTGGGTCCAAAAACAAAGCTTGATCTGTCGCTAATAACCCTAGTTTAGCTTCCAAATTGCCATAATAAGCATGGTCAAACGCAAACGGGGTGGTAACATCAAATGGTGCAACAATGTCAGTGTTGCCACCATAACGTGGGCAGGACATTGTTAGTGCCTTGAGGAGCCTTGGATCGATGGCAGGGTCCGGCTTCTTGGTGCCACGATAATCATAGAGTCTGCTCACGAAATTTATGCAGTGTGCAAAGCCGATTGTGTGTGCGCCCGAGAGGACGACTAAGTCTTCCGCTGTAAGCCCTTTGGAGCCAAAGAGTTTGAGTAGCTGATCGACAGTGAAATTTGCACGTGGGATATTCGAGGCTACCCTTGATGCCATTGATATTTTTCCATCCCACCTTCCTTTTTTTACTTGGTAGTAAGGACCCCCTGCCTGCACCCACAAGAATTTGGAAATTAAAGGGTGCTATGCTAATTGCTATGGCAGGATTAATAATTGAAGAATTATGGTGCATGTGAAGTAATGAATGCAGCGATACAGCTACCAAAACGGACATAATTAATTTGGTCTTGTAATTGGACCCACTCGAGAAATCTAGAGCCATTTTCAGCCAGCCCCCACATGTTTTTCGTATCTCTTGCATATTTGGCCTGAGAAGGCCCAACGACTAGGTTAGGCTACGCTAAGTCTAAGGTTAACAAGATTTTTTTTAATTTTTTGTTTTATTTTTTATCTGTTGGTCTCTTGAGTCTTAAAGGTTCATTTGGTTTATCAATGTGAGTACAATTGGATCCTAAATCTATTATGCATTGACAAAATATTTTTTCCAGTTGAATCATTTAATCCTATCCCTTATACTTTTTAGATACATTTATCATTTAACATGGAATAGTGCTGCTCTTTACACTTATTTCACATCAACTAATTTGATATGTTTTAAGTAGTTTTTCTTTTTGGATTTTAGCAGAAAGGATACATATTCCTCGAACTATCATGTAATTTAAAATGTTCTTCCAAACTTTCAATTGAAGCAATATTCTCTTAAGAGGAGTGCTAGAACATCTACTAGAAATCCTTCTAGGGGATCAACTAGCCTTTTTTTATTTTTTAAATCAAGTGGGGCCCATCTCTTCATTTGAAGAGGTGTGCCCTATTTGATTTAAAACAATAATAAAAAAATGCTAGTTGATCTCTTAGAAGGATTTCTAGTAGATGTTTAAGCATTTTCCTTCTCTTAAACTACCAAAAAATTGCAATATACTCATTTTGTATCACAAAAAGTTGAAAAAAAAAAAATTCATTCTTTTCTAAATTTTTTATAAGAGTATTTTTGTTATTTGGATAAATAAATGGGTACGTTGCAATTTTCTGATAATTTGGAATGGCTACTATATATGGGCATGACTATAGTAACATTTATATGTTGGGAACCAATGACAGGAGGGGCCTAGATATATAGTGAGAAATTACAAGCACTCCTTCAATCTCGGTTGACCCATAACCTGATTCAACCCTATCAAAATATCAGTAAGACCCGATATGGTTTACACTAATCAGATATGAGGATTCCTATTGTGTTAGTTGAACCCATACCCTAACATTTACCTAACCACACATGGATATCCTTGAGATCTTGGGTTAGAAACCAAATGGGACAGGGGTTAACATAATTTCTATATATGAAACCAAATTTGTCTCTTTACTGAGGCATTTGGCTGTACAACTAATGGAGGCAACTTAGTATTTTTAATGGCAATTAAGATGGCTGGGCTGCTGCTAAGGCCGAAATCATTGATCTTGATTTTCATAACGACTGACTTCACTGGTTTTGGATACTAAAATTGTTATAACCAAGATCAGGGCAGGACAAATACTTATAACGACAAATTTTGTTTCTTGAATTCACTTATAACGACAAATTAGGCACATGGAGATCTGCATTAATCCAGTTCTAGGTGTATTTGTTCAACAGATAAGGACTAAACAACCCTTCTCTGTCTTTATACTTTGGAAACATCATCCATATCTAAAGAAAATGACAAGTTGACAACCAAAGAAAATGAGAAACAAAAATGTCTTAACTTGTAATTTGTTCTAAATGACATTTAATGAAGAAAGAAATGTCAAGACTCTAAGAGATTCTATTGCAATATATATATATATATAATCCTCAGAAGTAGCTCATATATATTGCTTATATAAAGGGATGGAACTAAAATTTTTCATTTGAAGGGCCAAAATATGAATGACGGATTAAATCTATTTTTAATAGGTGTTAATCTTAATTTTTAAACCTAAAATACATATATATTAAATTTAATAAAAAATTGAGAGAAAATTGATAGAGGCAAAGAGGGTCATAGCTCTCTTTGGTTTATACATAGGTTTGTCTCGGTATATGGGGACGGAGGCAAGGGAGAAAGGAAGTGGCCAATGGCCATAGCCCCTTTTAGGCCCCTCCTACAAAAAGAATGATTAAATTGTTTTTTTAGAATATTTAGAGTTTTTTTAAACCTTATTATGATGGCCCACTTAAAATAAAATAAAATAAAAAACAGAAGAAAAATCAATGCAGTTCAACTTTTTTAGAATTAAGTTCCTAGTTAATCATATAACCAAAATGGACAACGTCAAGTCTTCACAAGGTTTTTCTCTATGAAGGGCAAAAACATATAATTAGTTGATAAAATAGTTTATTTTAATATGTTTTGCAAGTGTATTTTTAGTAAAAAAAAAATTCTATATGACATAGAAATAAGTGAAAAATATAAAATTGGTCTATGTGATTGGCCTAAATTACAAATCACTCCCTATAGTATAAAAAAAAATTCAAAAATCCTTGTGGTTGGCTAAAATAACAAATCATTCTCTGTAGTAAATTTCTGTAAGTTATTGTGACTGAAACCATTAGTCTGTCATATCAGACCAATAGAATTGCGCACTATTGTTAAAATGACTGATATAGCAAACTAACGGTTTCGATTAAAATGATTGACGGAAATTTGTTTCAGAGAGTGATTTGTTATTTTGACCAACCATAGGAACCTTTGAGTTTTTTCTTATACTATATGAAGTGATATGTAATTTAAACTAACCATAAGGACCAAATTTACATTTTTCCCCGAAAATAAAAATTATTTTTATATTTTTAAGAATGTTTTATATTTAAGTTGTTTATTAATATTTTTATAAAATTAAATTTGAACAGACGGAGCTCTTCGGATTCCTCTTTTCCATTTCCTTATCAAGCAATAATTATCGTAGAACAAAAATAGCAAAAAGCATGTCCTTTTTCTCGTACGGACACGTGCTTGATCATACTGGCTTTTCTTAAGTAGACCATTAACTCAGATTTGAGTTTCGACCAGTTCGTGGGGACTATATTTGGTTCCACTAACAACATATATTTTCACAATTTTTCTTTTTATCTTACAATTTTTTTTAATACTATTCCCTCAATATTGTACTTTCAATTAATTTTGATATTAAAAAAAATAAAAAGAAAGAAGGCACTGACCAAATGCACAAAGTCTCTGGCTGCAATTGCAAGAATGTCAGCACAAGAAACAACACCACCAGGGCACTTGCTCTCCACCAAGGCCTTGGCCTTCATTACGGTCTCAAACCCCTCCACCCGTAGGTCCTTGTTATCCTCTGCATCCTTCTCCGCCAACACTTTGCTTCCCGGCTTCGATGATATCAATATTGATCCATCACAGCCCTTCATTAAGCCACGCATAATATATAAATTCACAATCAATCAAAAAAAAAAAAGAACTTGAATGATCAAGCATTAATCTGATCATCTAATTAAGATGGGCATGCATTCAGTGGAATTGTGCTTACTTACTTCTACAAAGCAGTCATGGAAGAAAAGGCGAATGGTGGCTGGACCGGAGACCGGTTCTTCTTTGAACCGTTGGCTGGTGACAGACCCAATGAGCTTCTCCAGCTGAGGGCATGACGTGGCGTAATAGTCAGCGGAGACTTGGCGGTGGCCGCCAGTGGCATTGTTGTTTTTGGCTAAACAATTTGTGGAGTGGACGGTAATTAGCAAGAGGATGATTAGCAAGCAAGTAAAAACAAAGGAGGAAGAAGAAGAAGAAGAAGATGAAGAGGGAGAAAGGACAGGCATGGTTTGGACTATGGGGAAGCTTAGGACAAAGGAAGAACAGTGGGAGAATATATATAAAAAAGTGAAGAAAAGGTGTGAAAGTCTGTTGTGGGACAAATTGCCATGTACAAAAATAGTTGTAATCAAGACCCGTGAAGCCCAAAACATATCAGCAGAAAAATGATGGGGGAAGAGAGAGAGATTCTTTTGTAGTTGACCAAACATGGGGTGAAGAGAAAAGAAAGCTGATGGTGAAAATTGAGAAGAGAGCCAAAAGAAAGCTCCTCTTGCCCCTTGGAATTATTGAAACAGACTTAAGCTGGATCCCAACTGATTTGGCTAGGTGACAACTTTAT
Source organism: Betula pendula (assembly GCA_900184695.1). NCBI lineage: Eukaryota > Viridiplantae > Streptophyta > Magnoliopsida > Fagales > Betulaceae > Betula > Betula pendula. Next base: position 51,889 of record FXXK01001530.1, on the reverse strand, counting down.
GGTTTGATTTTTGGGTGCTTAAAGTCAAATAAAAACGTGGGATCTAATATCTAGACATAAGAGTGACAATTTTTTACACAAATTGTAAATTCGGTACGAATTGAATGGGTTGAATTAGATAAATCTATATAGTCTTAGGGGTTTGCTAGAACACCTTCTAGAGGTTTTTCTAAGAGTCCTTCTAAATTTTTTTAAATTTTTTTTAATCAAATTGGGGCTCACATTTCATTGAGAGGTGGGCTCCAATTTGATTTAAAAAATTAAAAAAAAATTTAGAATGACTTTTAGAAGGATTTTTAGAAAATGCACAAGCATTTTCCATAGTCTTATATGCATGTCTCAACAATTTAATATGAAATTAACGAATTATAGTTAAAAATTATAATCATATATTCATATCTCGACACAACTTAAACCTAACAAGCGAATACAAATTGATGTCCCTATCTAGATGCTTGTTGCCACATTATACAAGATTGTATTTAGGATGCAGAATCACTCACCAGTATAAAGTAATTATCAATCACCATCAATGACTCTTTATTGGAGGCCAAATCATGATCCACAGCTAATTTACCAATCACTGTCTAATTAACAACGTTCTTTTATTAAACTCTTTTGTCCGATAAAAGAGAAAAAGAAAGCAATTAATCAACGTTAAAGACATTATTAATAGTTTTAATTATGCCAAGGGCAAGGGCTCACTGGGAGTTTGCCAAAAAGATTAAAGGCACTGATCATTGTGTTTGCAAAAATAGACGCATGAGCAGAGCCCCGTGGGGGGGATAGATAGAGTGAGACCACTTGCAACCCACGCATGAGTTCTTAAATGCAGTTGCAGGCATGTGCAACGGGGGACCTGACTGAATAATGAATTGCATATTTCTTTTTCTTTTTTTAAATTTTCCTTTTTAAGGTCTGTATTTAAGTGGAGTGAGCTTTTTGTTGTGACAACAGTAAAAGCTGCTGGCCATGTTAATTAATTACTCTCTCATTCCTGCCTTTAACTGGTTTAGACCAAATTTATATATAGACCTGAAACAGAGAGAGATAGGAGAAAGATTTACTTGGCAGAGGGTTCATGACGTGGCGGGAGCTTCAGGATAAACACAGAAGAACACAGCATCTTCTGAGCATGTATTTATTGACGATCGAAGTCTAAAGAGAAAACTTCAATTGTATTTGATTCAAAACCCAGTAACAGAAGTGTGTCCTGCAGTACATGTTACAAGACTGAAAACCTCGTAATGGCAATTAGAGCAAATTTTAATGGAAATTCGAATTGAGAATTCTTAAAACAAGAAATTGTTAATTTAATTATTTAATCTACATTCAAACACATATGCTCACATGTGGGTTTAAATTTTTTCTTAATTACGAAAGCTCGTCACATGAAATATTTAATTGAAATAGGAAATGAACGATAGAGATAAAATTTGAACTCAAGACTAAACTTTAAAAACAAGTGATGATTTAACAAAGTAATCTTGTCTGCATATGAATTTTGCTTCCTTTCAAAACATCTGTCGCTTAAGAGATGTCGTGATCGCACTCTCATTCAAGCGTGAATGCGGTCGGAACATTCTATCTCATCTTGGTTTGTGCTACAACAGTTCAGGACTGAATTTCGTGGACTAACTATTTTTCCTAAACAGATTTTTGTATATCAGTATTTCACCACCCTATTAAGGCTATTATCTATATATGTCTGTAATGGGTTTTTTTTTAATGCAAATTCAGAGTAGTAAGTGAGTGTGAGTGAGCTCGTAGTCACCCACTGTGATTTCTGTCTCCCCACCTTTTTCTACTCTTTCTTGTTCACTTTAACTTTTGTATGTCTTTTGTCATTTTTACTTTGTCGAGGGCTTATAAACTAATGATCATAGTCAGGGCCAGCAGCCAAAAGAGGTTAAAGAAGTGCAGATATTCATAATTTCTTTTTGTCATTTTGGCAGAAGCCCACAACGTACGTACTGCTTTGTATATTTCTTTCACGAAATCCTGTATTCTTTTGATTCAATTCGAGAAAGAAAAAAAAACGATTTCCATGTACTTGGTTAGGTTATAGTATTAGGAAAAATATTGGTAAACGCTTTGATATTGGTAGTATTCTCGGTTCAAGGTTCAAATTTTTATATATATAGAAACAATTTTCACAAGCAAGTCAGAACCTTATTCGATTCGTATGAAAGGACACTTTAACATAGATGAATACACGGAGTGGCCTGCCTTAAAACGGTAAAGCGGTAAAGGCATAACTCAATTCAATCCCTCCTGTTTTGGACTCTACAATTTCCTTCTCATCAACTATCCAAACAACTTTAATTGTAGTAAATGCTGATCGATTTGTCTTTCTCAAGATCTCACACATTGCTGCCAGATCTCGCACCCCCAGCCAACATACTAGGCGACAGGACTCGATATGTTGACTTCTATTGAAAATCGTTACCAACAACTACCATCCAACAAATGGTGGAAATAGCAGCAACGAAATAAACATGAAGGTGTTGCTCTTCTTCTTCTGTCTTTTCTTTCCTGTTTTTTAGCAACAAAAAGGGGGTACTTTTTATTATCAAACAGGGCGGGCTCGTTTATAAAACACTTTTTTAATTTTTATTTTATAGGGTTTTCCATAAACATGCTGCAATACAAAGGGATATCTGTAAGGAATCTTCGTAAGGGTAAAAATTAAAAATTAAAAAAAAAAATAAATTAAATATTATTTATTAAAAAATTGTCAAACATTATGTTTGAAATGGAAAGAATCCCGGTCCTTTTGTGATGGGGCCGGGGTTGTAGCGGTCGCAACTACCTTTAAGAGCATTCATATTAGACTCAGCAGATTTTACTAGTGAATTTAACTGAAAAATCACTTTCTTTCTTTTTTTATTTTAACCATCAACTTTTTTAAAGCATCCATAACAGCCCCAGTAAATTAACTATCCACTATCACTATTACATTTAAATATTATTTTTCAAATATTTCTTTATTATTTCTCAAACATTTATATTTTTTGAATGTTGTCTTTTACTAACTGTCTTATTTTTAAATATTTGTCTTATTCTAACAGTCATATTTTAAAAATTTATCTTTTTTCTAAAAATTTATAATAAAAAACTCATTTAGAAAATTCTTTATATTATTATTATTATTATTATTATTATTATTATGTGAGTGTTGTCATGGGAGAGGAAGGAAGAAGAAAAAGAAAAGGAAAATGAAAAAAGAAAAATAAAAATAAGAGAGAAAATATTAATTTATAAGATTTGATGAGTGAATAGTACTTATCAAATTTAATGAGTACTGTTCATTCATCAAATTTTTTTGGTTAAAGTGTTGAGTCCACTAACGGAAGGTTTTTCATCTTTTGATTAAATTTACTCAACAAAAACTCAACAAAATAGCTTTTTGACTATTTTGTTGAGTTCACAAGGAATGTTCTGACAAGAGGTGGTGGCCACTGTGATACTTTCTAGCCTGAGAGTGGTCGTAATTATATTCTATCACCTGAATTCTATCATGATTTTTATTCAGATTAAGGAAGAGGCTTCCTTGATAGTTAGGAGAGCGGCTTGTGCCTTGCCTATTGTGGGATCACCTAGAAGGATTTTAATTGACCAAGCATGCATAATGATCCCCGAGGAATTTCTATAGAGAGCTGCACACAGAGAGAAAATGATATCGAACAACCACATCAAAGTTTATTTTAAAGAAGATCCTTAAGAGTAGGAACCAAGGTTCTAATCTTGCTTTGCAGAGGAGATTGGGTGCCAAATGTTATTTGTTGGTCTTTTTTTTTTCTTGAATCACCATTTGAATATAAGGGGGGGGGAGGGGGCTGGCCTTTGTTTCTATAAAGTCGGATTTGGATTTCCTACAATTAGGTTGCCCGAATTTTAATAAACACAAGAGAGAGGGGTTGAGAGGGTAGGTAGACCCAGTATTTTAGGCTGCTCAAGATAGGTGAGCCTTGCACCCTCCTTTATGTGAGTTGCTCAAATTTCAATAAAATTCGATAATCTAATTTTAGAGAATTCTTTCCTATTAAATCCATTGTGATGGCTGCAAAAAAGAATAAAAAAAAAAATTATGAGGTGGATTATTATTGTACAATTAAAGTTTAAGAATAATCCTAATCCAAAAAGTAATATGATTATTGGCAAATAGTTGAATATCAACCCTCCGTGTTACTTGGGCAAATATCCCTGAACCAAAAAGCCCAATTGTTTGGTAAAGTGATATTAAAAATTATATTTTTATTTCATAACAATTTTATATTGTTGATGTAGCAGTTTTAATTAATTTTTGATTTTTTTTTAAAATAATAACTGATCTAAAGGTTAATTAAAACTGTCTCATCAATATTATAAAATAATTATGAGATAATAATATAATTTATACTTTCTAGTATTACTCTTGTTTGGTAATACAGTGAATGCCTTCACTCTTCAGTAATATGCACCGAAAAATACTTCGCTATCCACGCATGGCCCATTGAGTATGGGCTTTACACGAAACATTCTCTAGTCAAGCCCAGTTGAGTTCAGCGCTTCAGCCCCTGCCAGGCCCAATCATTCTCCTACCGCAATTACACATTCCCTCGCCAGTCGTAATCTACTCAACAAGGTTTTGTTCTCCCTTCCTTCTCCAACAGTAGCTACCTGTATCGAACTCCAACTGTTTGATAAAATTCTTCAATAAGCCCCTCCATAGTCTTCCTCAAAGTAGCTAGCTTTGGAGCAAATAGTCACAGTCACAAATAGGACCTAAGCTCAGAAATTAATTTATTAGGACTTGCTGAACTGAATCGGAAACCGTACTGACTCATCTGGGCTCACTCATTTGAATCTCAACTCACACCCAATCCCCCTTCAAAAGCGTCATACGATAGTTTTGAACTTAGCACTTAAAGCCTCAAAAATCATTCATTTCATCCAAATTTTACATTTTGACAATGCAACTCTTGTCGTCACGAATTTTAAGGACCGTAGCTTCTTCTTCTTCTTCTTCATTGACAACTCTACCGAACCATGCTTCATCAACCTGTGTTGTCCCGAAACAGTCGTTCAGTGTCTTGTCTTTGCAACCAAATCTCCAAAAACTGCGAGAGAGAGCGATCCCCGGAGATTTTGTGAAATGGGGTTCGCTTGGTTTCTATAGGACTTTAAGCTTTGCTACTGGATTCACGCCGTTGCAGCAGAAGCCCCTGGACTCGATTATGGACATCGAGAGGGTAAAGGATCGCTCGCCGGAGGACATCACTTCGATTTGGGATGATGTAATGTCTCAAATTCTCAAGCCCATGATTTGAATTTTCTTATGAATGATAGTTCTAGATGTACTTTTCTTTTTTGAAATGGGTCTTGGATGAATGCACTAGTTTCTTTGATTACTTTGCGAGAAGTTAGAACAAATTGAATTTGAGGAGAACTCCTGGTGGATGAAATTTGCTATTGATATAGACTATGTGCTCCCCAAAAAACAAAGACACTATTTGTGTATGTCATAATGTCATGCTTTTCTTTTTCTGAAAGTGCAACCATTGTATGTTATGCTTCAAGAATGGATGGGACTATATGGGCTAATTGAATAAATAAATAGTCAGTAAGCTAATTTCTCTAGTGTAGATATATTGCTTCCTATTGTTTATTTGTGTGCATATTTGGAGGACTTAATCAAATTGTAGAGTGGATATTGCTAACCTGGTTTGATGAAAGAATAATATAAGCATATTTTTGTGATGCCTTGTAAGTATACCTAATTATTTCTGTCATCCATCTCACATTATTGACTTGTTCTGATAGAGATGGATGTATCATTGCTTTAGTATGTTCTGGAACCTTAATTATTAGAGGGCTAGGCCAGAGTTAGATCATTAACTCCCTCTGGCTAATTCACCACTTTAATATCAAGGAGTTCTTAGAAGCAAATTGCTCAAAGTGTTATTTCAAGAGAATTCTATTCTAGACTAGTATATGATTATTTTGGGATTTTTAAGAGGATTTGATTAGATGATTCTTTATGTAACATTTAACTACATATTCTTTGATGTCAATACGTTAAATTTGGCATCACCAAACTAAATTTTGAAAAATCCACAGATTTTTCTCTTTAGCTTCTTGTGAGAGGAAATGTCTTTGTGTACAGGACGCTAGATTTCTTATTTACTTGCTTGTGAGCATAATCATGTTTTGGTCAACATTGGCAAATGAAGCATCCTTCATGATCCCTTCTAGGTTAATGAGCCTTTCTGAATTTGTTGACCAAACTTAGAACATGTTTTGTGGAATTAGCTTAATTTCATTGAATAGCTATTATAACTTCATAAAGTAGCATCAGGGGAGTTCCTTTCTGCTGTCAACCTCTTCAAATTGTTGTTTCTGNAGTATTTTTAGTCTGGACTATGCCTTCATAAGGGATATGCTTCTTAAACCTTAATGTTGTATATTTGGGAAAGATAAGATTTTATGCAAACTAGCTTTCCTTTGTTATTTTGAAGAAAATTATAATGGCATAGACTCTGGGACTATAGCCTATAGATAGTTTTTTCAATGTATATATTAGTTATTTTTTGTGTTATCATTTTCAGTATCACTTGGGAAGAGGCCATATTGGGGCGTCTATGACAGCAAAACTTTATTTCTTGATGGAGCAAAGAGCAGCAGATTGGTAATCCATTTAGATGATGTTTGCATCCACTTTGGCACTTCCTTATTGCATATATGTCCTCTTTTTATATTTGGCTATTCATGCTTCTGTCTATCCTTGCAGCCGGTATTTTGTCATTCCTTTGTGGAAAGGAAGTGGTTTTACAACAATGTTTGCTCAAGGTTAGGTTTCTAATCACTGGCTTTATATCATACATGCTGTTGTCCATGCCTCTTCATTAAAATCGATATATAAGTTGAGCAAATTTGCCTTAACCATGTTGGTGGAGTGATCTACCCTTGGATATGAATTGTGATAATTAATCACATCATCCGATGCACCTATACCTAAAATACTTTTATAAGTAACTAATCTACTGGTCTACTTAAATATGAAATATAGTAGTTTTTACTTTTTGCTATAGCTGTAACACATGCAAGTGGGGAACCCCAAATAGAGGCTGCAATTGCACTTAATCAAGCTGGTGTTAGTTTATCATCATTAATATATTGGAAGTGTCTATTCTCTTCTTCAATGTTTTCTAGGCATTTGGTGAAACCTATGTGACGGAAATTTTGAAGGAGAAGGATGCATTGGCAAGGCCTGGGGTTGCAGACTAAAACAAAAAGGAAAACAATTTCTTAGGTTATAATTGATTAAAGCTTGAGCCCTGTGCTCTTATTTAAAGGTGATATGCGTAAAATAGTGAGAATTGTAGTGTATTCAACAAACAAAAGCATTAATCAAACTTTTCAGTTCATTTGTCTCCTATTATTGCTTCTGTATGCATATGAATAAGCTGTAAAAATTACATACTAAAGAAATATTATAATGCACAAATAAGAATTAAAGATAATCTTCAATTCTGTAAGTAATACATGTTAATGTTAATGGACTTTAGCTTCTACTTTGTATTCCCGTCTTGGCAGAACCTATTAGACAGAATTTACACTTTTTTAATTGATGTGATCCTTAGTTGACTTAATAACAAAATGCCAAGTTTATCTTGTTTGTTCAAATGAGTATTATAATTGTCTTTTTTCATTGCCTAGTGCCTCCTTATCTAGGTGTTCAATTGATAAGCCTATTCAATTGCCTTACTATTGTTCTAGGTAAACCCTGGGAAATGTTTCAAATTACTGCATATTGGGAATAACATCTCCTAAAATCGTGCTGTTACGAAAATTTCTTTCCCAAACTAATTTGGTTTATTCCCTGTAATGGTTGAGCCCTTATTCTTTTATATTTTCTTTCTATGTTTTGGTCTGCAAAAACTATTTCAGATAAACTTTTAGGGGTATGGTAGGAATGCTGTTTGAAATAATACTTCTAAATTAGTCTTGTGAAGTATTATTTCAGTTAGGGCTTTCAAAGATATTTTAAGATTGCTAAATGTATTTGCACTCTTGCATTAGCAATATCTCAAATAACACTTCTAAGGCATGTACAAACACTTATGCATCCTCCTTTTTAGTAGAATTTTCACATATTGTGTAAGTGTCATTTGATATAATGCTTTTTCTCATCAATGTAAAGAGCTCCTTTATTTTTTGCTTTTTGCAAAAAGCGCTAACTCTAATGGAATTTTCAACAGAGTTATGGAAGTGCCTAAAGTAGCAATTAAGGCAAAGGAATGCAAATATGTATGTTATGTTTGTTAATGTGTTTTGGGGAGTGTTTTGTATTTTTTTTTTTAATTTTAAAATGTTCTAATGTGACATAAAGGTGAAGATTATTTTTAGAAGTGTTTTCAAGTGGGGTCTCCATATTTTTGAATCAATATTTTGATAACCCCATCGTGATAACATGTTCTTCCTATGCTTAACATGCATGTTAAATTTCATGTCATTTGGATGTTATTTATAATAGAATTTATATACTCAAGTATTCAAGCACCCAGGGCTCTACTTATTTGTCATCTTGAAACTTGGTGAGTGTGGAGGTTATTGTGAGAGCATGTAATTTAATACTGAGTTTGATAAAATCTTTATCCAGTGAAATTTTATTGAGTGATGTAATATTGAAAAAAGTTTCATTAGGTATAGCTTGAACCCAACTCATATTATTATTCTTTTTAATTCTCAAAATGCATTGCTTCTATGAAAGCTCAGACCGGGATGTAGGCACAGACGAACCTGAATTAGTGGAGCAGCCACTTAGGGACATAATGGTCTCTTGTTCTAGCTTACAAGGCTTGAAATGAGAGTCTTGAATAAAGAATGGCTGTAACAGAACTACTGGACTGATAATACCACATTATTGAGCCTTTTGTTTAATATGATAATTTACTAACTGGTGGTGCACCATGCGTGTAGATTGGATCTGATCAAAATTGGTACAAATTTAAGCTTTGGATATTAAGGTTGTTAAGTAATATTGTTACGAAGTATAATCTAAGTAAGAACCTATCCAACTGCAAGGTGAGATGATCTTCAAACTGAGTGACCTCTTCTCTTATGGTGAACAGTGTTCATAAGTTGCATCAGGCATCTCCACGATGATGGGCATTCAGTTTCATGCCATGAACTTCAACTCATGTCTATAAGAGAGATGAAACAAATTCTTTGTGACTGTCACTGTTTTTGCTTGTTCACTCAAATGTTCATTCAAAACTTTCTTGCAGTACAGATGCCACACATGATTTTCACTGGTCTTGAGGATTACAAGGCAAGAGGAACTCAAGCAGCTCCATACTTCACCATATCATATTACAAAGAATTTGCAGAAAGCAAGGATTTGGTGCTTATCCGCGGTGATGTTGTGTTCGCGAGCAAGCTTAGTGACATGGAGGCAAAATGGCTTTTGGAAACCACCCAATCTTTTTATTTGAATGATGCAAGATACAAGCTGGTTGAACGGTTTAACAAAGAAACTCATGATTTTGAGTTCAAGGATGTCTTGCAAGCCTTAGACATGCCTAGCTAGTTTGTGATCTGCCAGAAGACAGGGACTTTGACTATGATGATAAAAGAGAAGGGTTTAGTCAGTAAAAGGATTGACATCTCTTTAATTGCAACGGAAGCATTGTTAGGCTTTGCCCGCATGAGAGTTTCCTCCAGCACAATGTGTGGTATATTGAACAACTGAGTTGCAGATGTGATCGTATATTTTATGTTAAAGATCGAATTGAAGGTTCTGGTTTTTAATGCAGTTCCTTGTCCTACCAAAAAATGTTCTGGTTTTTTTTTTTTTTCCTTTTTATTTATTTATTTATTTTTTTTGGTTTTCTTTTTCCTGAATGAAATTACAAACTATTGTTTTAAGCATTATGGTACTCTTAAATCCTGGACTGGTATTTCACTCTCGTGTCAGTGGAGCAATATTCAACAACTGTCTCATTGCTTCTGAAGCAAAAACATATATGCATATAGATTGATCATATTCAGCCCTATATGCCCTATTGATCAAGATTTTATGAACAGGTTGATTCTCCATTAGCCAGGTTAGGAAAGTGTTGCCCATGTCACCCATGAAGATGCCAAAACGTGACCATTTGTTACCAGAAGAAGCAAAAATTGGCTCAGATAAGAGTAGATCCAAACAAAATGTTGCCTAGCGAAAAAGTGAGAAAGAAAGAAATTCCATGTCAGAAAAAATACATTAAAAAAATAAAAAACAAAGGTTCTAACAATGTCCAAATCTTTAACTCATAAAAGTTTGAAATTCAAATAGATTTTAAGAGAAAATAAAACAAAAAAGGGACCATTTATGACAAGAGAAATGCTAGGGTACAAAGAGATTTACGCACACTAACTTGGCTCTACTTCTGTTAGTTTTTTTTTTTTTTTAAAAAAAAAGTCACACAAGAAAGCCACACTGATATTCAAGGTGGATGCGTCCTGGCCCGTGATGTTTACGGGACGTGACTTGCACTAGTCTGACGGAAGTGATGAGACTCTTAACGACCAAAGTATTTTGAAAACAACGACGAAGCTCTCTTTTGCATTCGGGAATCAAAAAGCAAAACTAGAGGGCAAACCAAAAGGCAAAGAGAAGAACCCAGAGAGCTCCATTTCATTTTAGATGAACCAATATCTTCTTGTTATTAGCATGTTTAGTTTATGTTAGTTTTGTTTTTGTGGCTTAGATGACCCTAGCTTGTAGATCTAGGTTTTGGGCTTAATATCGTAGGGTTGTGTTAAGTTTTAAGACATGATTAATGTTAGTTAACCATTTAATGATATTAGAAATACTTTGTCGTGCATGGAGGTGATATTGTGGTTTTAAGATTATGATAAGTGTCTTAAAAGAGCATTAGGTCATGTTAGATTAGGTAAAATTTGGACCTTTGTTAAAAATTGAGATTCTGCTCGATTATCAAACGTTCGGTAACCTTACCGAACTATTGACATGATAATTGTATGTTAGATAGTCAAACAAAATGACTGTTTCATCCCTAGTTTAGATGTAAGAGTATTTTTATCTAGATCAGAAACTGATATTATATGCTTTCACAGATTTGAAGGTTGGAGATTGGAAAATTATGACCAAGGTGAGTACAACTCACACGAATGCTTATTATTTCAATTCCTTCATGACATGGTTATTTTACGAATCAAATGTGTATGCTTATCACTCACATGAAATACATTTTAGAATAATGTGAACTCTATTTTTGTGAAAATGATTGATAAATAATGAAATGAAAAATATACAAGTTTTATAAATGCATGTATGTAAAAAGACAGTGAATAATTGCATTGTATGACATAGTACACTGTCTAACGGGATAACAATCGTGAACTACTATTATATAAGTTAACCCTATGTCAAATAGATTTATTTTTATTTTATGGCATTAGATCTAATAGTTTTTATGTAACAAGCGCACCATGTACAGATTGAGGTCACAACTATAGTATAGTTAATGGTGTGAATCACCCATGGATAAATTTTGTTGGGTCACTAACGATGACAGTACGCGACAACATTGCTGAGAAGGGGTTAATATCATGAATAGACCATATAGATGTTTAACATATGACATGCTTACTTAATATATTATGTACTATATTTATAATGCATTGCCATGACATTATTATTTTTTTCAACGGAGGATTTCATTTATATTACTGCTTGTGATTTACAAAGTTTTGTTAAATAAATAAGTTTACTACATGATAGAATGTACACTATGTGTATTATTACTCACCAAGTCGTAGATTTACGCTTGTATCTTTTTCACATATAAAACATGTGTTGTTTTATAGTTGAACTACCTTTAAATGTTGGATCCAAGAAAGACCTCGAAATAGTTGCGGTTGTTTTGCATAGTGATATTGATTCAATTTATATTTGAGGATTCATTACAGGATTTAGGAGGCTGCGCCTAGTCATTAGTATTTTTTGGGTGAGGTTATAAACGTAGTGTTTTGAGGCATATTTGTGTATTAAGGTTTAGTTTAAATCTTCTATAATTCTGATTTGTATAGTATAATTTTAGATACTATAATGATTCTTAGTATATACTCTGACTGTAATAATTAATGTTGATAAAAATATTAAGTGTTTTTGCTATTTAGTATTTTCATTTTAAAGAGTAAGGATCTCCTCTTATTCTTTGGGGGAATGAGACCGGTGCCTATCACGTCTTGTAGGGACGTGTCCAGCTTTGAATATCAGTGTGGGTTTGTTTTTTGAGGAATGCTACATGTCCAATTTTTCTATCCAATTCCATCCAACTTTACATATGTGGACAAAGATTGGCCCCACAAATGCAAAAACAAACTCTTAAAAAAAAAAAAAAAAAACCACTTATGCAAAGTTGGATAGAGTTGGATAAAAAAATTGGAAGAATAGCATTTTTTTTTTTCTTTTTCTTTTAATTGACTTGACACTTGGCAGTGACACGTCAGTGTATAAGATTGTGTGTAAATCTCTTCGCATCCCCAACATTTCTCTTACGACAAAACAAAAGAAACGACATCGGTTTAGAGAAAGCGGATAAGAATAGGCTATTTTGGACCTGGACAAACACATAGTCGTCTACTCTTCTCTTTGCTCGCGAAATCCATAACCCTTGTTCAGCTCTCTCAGTCTCCCTTCAAAACCAGCACTCCTCGCAAATCCACAACTCAACCTACACCCCTCTATCTCACAAATTGCTCTTCTGGTTTTCTAAATTTTTGTTCTTCAATTTGGCTCTCAGCTCCCACAATGAGCGATGCCTCGGCGGCCGGCGACTCGAACCACATCGAGGAGCTCTACCAGTACGTGGAGAGTCTGAACGAGGCCAAGGACAAGTCCCAGGTGCGCTTCCGTGATAATTTACACTCTTTCTGCTTTTTCTAGGGTTTTGTTGAGCACACACGCTATAGCTGGGGTTCCTGTACCAGATGGGTTATGGGTTTATTTGGGTTGTTGCAGAATGTGAAGGACTACCAGGGGATCATTGACACGGCCAAGTCGAGCATCAAGGCTAAGCAATTGGCCGCGCAGTTCATCCCCAGGTTCTTCAAGTTCTTCCCCACTCTCTCCGGCCCCGCCATCGACACGCATCTCGATTTGATTGAAGAAGAAGAGCTTGGGGTCAGTAATTCTATACAAAAACCTATAAATAGCATGTCATATTATACATAGCTTTATTTGGTAGCTGAGAAAATGTGGGAAATGGTGCTTTGTTATTCATTTCGAAGATGTGTGAGTGTTTTTTTAAAATGCTACCATATTGTACAGGTTCGGGTGCAAGCAATTAGGGGACTTCCCCTTTTCTGCAAGGATACGCCGGAACATATTGCCAAAATTGTAGACATTCTTGTGCAACTCCTTGCAGCAGGTAAATTACGGCTTTGAATTGTGTATTCTGTGGTATTTTTCTTGCTGTTTTATGCAGTTGGGGGGGGGGGGGGGGGACTGGGAACTAAAATTATGGTGATCAAAATATATGTGTTTTATGATTTATTATTTAGTGCCACGCATATTATTATAAAAGCAATTCAAACAATATGCAAATTAAAGCAAACATTTTGATAAAAGATAAAACAGAGAAAAAAGAACTTTGATAATTTGGCAAGTCTTTAGACTGGAGCACTGGTATCTGGATGCATTGCGACAAGAAGCTTTGAAGTTCAGACAAAAGTAAATATAGACTAAGCTTAGATTGTTTTGCCAATTTCCACTCTAGTTTGGGATAACTTAAAGTGATAAGTTGGTGATAGAAATTATACTAACGATGAATAAGTATGAGTAAATTGTTATGGAGATTAGTAATGATTTTGGACTTCCTAAAAAGAGTTGTGCCGATCAAAAGAAATAACTTTCCAGGCGTATCCTTGAAAGTCCAAAAGAGTATGACTTTAGTTAAATGAAAGTGAGTGATTTTGGACTTCCTACAAAAAGTTGTGCCGATCAAAAGAAATAACTTTCCAGGTATCTATGTAAAATGTTTTACATGTTAAGAGATTTCTCAGTCCATTACAGGGGCCATCGCTCCCCCTAGGCTTCATGTGGCCATGCCATTGGTTTTATAGGGATCTGATATTTGATTTCTTTCATGCTTTAGAGGAATTTGTGGAGCGTGATGCTGTGCATAAAGCCCTGATGTCGCTGTTGACGCAGGATGTGAAAGGTACTTTGTGTTATCCTATAATTTGGTGAATGTATCTAAGTGCATGTTCTGTTATGCAGCAGTTAGAAGATAGGCTATTCTTCTGCAACAGAAGTGCTATGCATTTGTTTATTTATCTATTTGTTCATCTTGAATGGGTTTTGTATAAGATGAGTAAGATTATTTACCTATTGGATTGTTTCCAAGATATTTTTTCTGCTGTACTTTGGATGGAAGATAACATCTTTCATCTTGTGAAGTTGGAAAGGTCTTTTAAGCTGTATGGTCATGTATCATGTGATTAGATCATCTGGAAAATGTTGATATAGATATGCTTTCCTATTAGTAGTGGTTTGTATATTTTGTATGCACAACTTACATGGGAATGGAACATTCACTTGGATGGAAATTGAGTATCAGTGTTAAATCATGCGTAATTATTTGCAAGAAATGGGTTTAAAGTAAGTTTTTATGTTCACCATTACTGCAGTAACGGTCAGATCTTCTATAGTAATTCTCGATGTATTTGGTATGAATGTAGATGTGAAGCTGAATGAATGGAAAAGTTTACAATGTTTGATATAAACTCAAAATACCGTGGTATTCGTAAATAATACAATCAACTAGTGGATTGTAAATGGTCACCAATAACAAATTGCTAAAAGCTAATATAATATTACTGGGGCTAGGATGGTATCCCAATTTTCTAATTTGAGTTCGTTTTGCAACCCAAAAAGGTGTAGTGTTTGGCTATGAAGTCATTGGTAACGAAATGCTAAAAGTTAATATCTAATTGCTAGGGCACGGTGGCTTTCTCGATTTCCAACTTGAGTTTGTTTGAACCAGAAAATAGTTCATATTATATTAGATTATAGATTTACTTTTTGATTTTACCTTAATTATCATATATATATATATATATATTATATTTAACCTCACAAAGTTCATCCCACATGATTGTAAAGTTTGTTTTACTAGAATGAAGATATCTTGAAATATGAGACAGGCATCAATGCGCCCCATTAGGAAAGTCACCTGTAAGTTTTTTTTTTTTGATAAGTAAGCTGAAATTTTATTAAAAAAAGTGTAAGCGCCCCTAAGTACACTAGAAGTATACAAGAGAAACCTAAACAGAAAAGCAAGAAAAACGAAAATAAACCAAGCCCCACAACAACACCTAAACCGCAAGCACGATCTATTTTTAACCCTGCTAGACCAATACTTCCCACATCAAAGTTAAGGGAACATTCAAATTTTTTCGTTCCCTCCAACCCTTTGGTTTTAAAATAGAGCCCCCTTCGTCCTCAAACACACCCTCCCGCTTATGACCCTCCCGATGTCGCTCAACAGATCAAGGAAGCCTTTCTCATTATCCCCATACGAGATACCCAAAAGAGGAGCGATCGCCAACGCATCAGCCACGGCTCTGGGTATCCATTAGCCTCAAGACCCCATCCTCAAACTCAGCCCCATCCTCTGAGATGTTCCACGGTAGCTCAAAAACTTCCCTAGGCACTTGACCCTTCTCAGAAGTTATCCAGCAGGTAGCCCAGCCTCCGAAGTGGAACCAACAGCAGAGGAATGTCCAAGCTCGGGAGATCGAAGTGAAGGCCCGCCACTTGGGCGAGGCATGAGAAAGCCCCGCCGGAGCATGCCCTTCGCCGGAGAAGAAAGAACCAGAGACTTACCAACCTCGTCAGCGGAAGCCCGAGAAGCCCCTGGAGCCCGTAAAACACCTCCTTGGAGCCCGTACACCCACTAGACTCGAAAGCCGAGAATAACCCGGAAGACCCGCCAGAAACCAAGCTGTGGGCAGAAGCTTGTTTATGTAATGAACAAGACTGCAGTAAAATATGTACACTAAAAACTGGAATTGATAGATTTGTTATCGAACTGACATGCATGCGGCTGATTGCTTCTTAATGTTGTAATTGCATGAAAATTTCATACACTGTCTTTTAATGCAATACATCCAATCATTGCCTGTTCGGTGTTACTTTTATAGCATGCATATATTTAATTTCATTCTTGGTGGACTTAAATCTTCTTGTTGATGCAGCTTCTTTGACAGCCTTATTTAAGCACATTGGGAGTGTTGATGAACCGAGTACAGATGAAATTATTCGTGAAAAAGTTCTAAGCTTTATAAGAGACAAGGTAAGAAGACTGGCTTGTGTTGTGCCCACTGCAAGTTTTACCCTGCATCTCTTTTAGGTAATTGGAGACTTAGTAATTGCCTTTGCAGATCTTTCCCATCAAAAGCCGAACTCTTGAAGCCTCAGGAAGAAATGGAAAGACATATAACTGATTTGATAAAAAAGGTATTTTCTTGATTTTACTGCTTTGACCAAGGCATTTTCTTTTCCCATTTGAAAGCTTTTCGGAATTAGTAAACCTCAGTTTAATTTTGTTGTTCTACTAGAAGAAGCATGCCTAATATGATTTTAATTCCATTGCAGAGTTTAGAAGATGTAACTGGAGCGGAATTTAGAATGTTTATGGACTTCTTAAAAAGTTTAAACATTTTTGGAGAAAAAGCTCCCCAGAACGCATGAAAGAACTTATTGGAATTGTTGAAGGACAAGCTGATTTAGATGCAGTGTTCAATGTGAGTAATTGTTTTTTTGTATTGAAAATGGGGTATTGTAGAGGAAGCAACATTTGAAACAGTCCAGTTCAATGTAAGGCTTGGCTGTGGCTGTGGCTGTGGCTGTCGTCTGTGTAGATCTTATGTTCAAATCTTTCCTAGCCAAAAAAGAAGAGAAAATAAAGAGAAAACCCTTGAAATTGGAGGTTCACTGGTTGGGCCAAATTATTTCAAATTAAGTTGTAAATCAGAGGTGCTAGAGGTACATTAATGCTTTAGGAATGTAATGTTATAAGATTTATCAAAAGGAATTTAATGTTACAAGAGTTTGAGAGGATTAAATACATGCATTGTTCTCAAGAACACATAAATCCTGTTCAAGATTTTTGGAAGTGGAAGATACTTATCAAAATAAAAAAGGGATTCTTGGGGAAGTTGGAAGTAGACTGTTATGCTCTTGAAAATGTGACAATGGCACACTATATTTTGAAATATGCTTAGTGCTGTAATCTTATCATGACTTTGTAGTAATTATGGGGAATCTTTAGTGTCGTTGGTTATTGTACTTTTGTCTAATGTCTGTATCTTCTTCCTTTTAAAGAGATTGTCTAGCCTTGGTAAATAATATCTTTCGCTCTATGATTCTATGGATCCTCTGTTAAGTATGACTTCAAAACGCAGGTTTCAGATGCGGACCATATTGACAGGTTGATATCATGCCTGTACATGGCTCTTCCATTTGTTGTGGTAAGACTGTGTCGATGTTGCTTTTTCCTTTAAACCACTCATTATATGTTTGTCTGACAGCAATATGCCTCTAATTAACCACACAGAGGGGTGCTTCAAGCAGCAAGTTCCTCAACTATTTGAACAAACACATCATACCTGTTTTTGATAAGGTAATACTTCAGTTTCCATCTCTTGAAATAGTGAGCATGTAACTTGAGCTCATTGGGCTTTTAGAAATTTTTGTTTCAATATCCTTGTATTCGGTTCTAATCTTTGCTTGCTTATGCTTTTGGCATCCAAAATTTCTTTGAATCATGCTACTCATCACACTTATTTCACACCGGCTAACGTGCTGTGTTTTAAGTGGTTTTCCTTTTGTTTTTAATTAGCTGACATGGGAAACCACTTAAAACACGTCATCTTAGCTGGTGTGAAATAAGTGTGATAAATGAGTGTGAATAGTAGCATTACTCAATTGCTATTTATGCATGCTTTGGTAGTTATGTTCTTGATCATTGTATCTACAGGTTTAAATGATATTGTTTACATGTTTTATTGTCATCATTACTTCTTCCCTTAGTTGGAAAATGTTCGTGTGTGTCTATATTTATATATTATGTCAATAGCTGAACAACGTTTAGATTTATTTTGGTTACATGCTTGAGTGTTAGTTTTTTTTTTTTGTAAAGTGAACCAATTCCATGTCAACTCTAAAAAATAAGTTTCTTATTTAAGCATGTTTAGACTCTAAAGTTGATTCCTCCTATTCCCAAATTACTGTACACTTTCTTAAATATTTACTTTGTATCTTATTTCACAGCATTTTGCTGCTCATTCTTTCATTTGTGTTCACCAGTGTGAAAATGGGAAATAAGAAATTGGAAAAAAGGGGAATAATATCAGAATATGATCTTGCGAATACATTAATGTTAGTGGAGAAAGCTTGTTGGCAATGTAATGAGAATAGATTTCAATGCAATAATAAGGATTTCGACTTTTCAAAGAAGTAATATATAAATCACTAATACACCCACACAAAATGCATCACAAATTTGTTTGAAACTTGAATATGCAGATATTATTGGAGCTTTTCTTATTTGATGATGTTCATTTCTCTGTCATTTCAGTGTAATTATCTGAAGTATTTTGTGGAAAAGAAAAATTAGTCTGGAAAGTTCCCTCTAGCTTTAGAAGGTTTCCACTGTTGGAAGAGAGTTTCTCGTTACTTGATTACGTTATCATCAAAAGGCATCTTGCAAGAAATTAACTCTACTGATATTTTTTTGTGCCAGCTTCCTGAGGAGCGAAAGCTAGATCTGCTCAAAGCCCTTGCAGAAATTTCTCCTTACACAACACCACAGGATTCGCGCCAGATTCTTCCTAATGTTGTTCAGCTATTAAAGGTACACTCTCTTTCAAATGACGGAACGAACACGAACTCATGTATTTAGAGTTGTTAAATTACTGTATATTTCAACTCGGCCTTTAGTAACAGGATTAACATTGTACATTCACATCAAAGTTTCTTTTGTTTTTGCCTGCCTTCATTCTATTTCTTAAGAGTATAGAGTGTTCAAGCCTTGCTTGAAGTACAAAAAATGTTTTTTTTTTTTAAACTGTGTACATAATTTGTGTCAATCTGATGACCTGTGTCTTTTTCCTTCTCAGAAATACATGCCTCGGAGGAAGACTGGAGAAGAGACGAACTTTACTTATGTTGAGTGCTTGCTGTACACATTTCATCATCTAGCTCACAAGGTGGTTGGTTTCAAATGATTTGTTTGTCTAAACAATCATCTGTCTCTCTACTGCACAATACCTTATCTAATTTTTGTTGTTTTGTAGGTTCCCAATGCAACAAACAGTCTATGTGGTTACAAGATAGTGACTGGCCAACCATCAGATAGGCTTGGGGAGGATTTCTCAGAGCTTTATAAGGACTTCACTGAAAGGCAATTGATTATTTTTTATTTCATTTTTTCCATATATATTTTTTATGAACAATTGGTTCTTCATATTGTTATGTATTGAAAATTCCTGTTTTAGTCCCTGAAAAATGCACAAAGTCCAATTTGGTGCATAAAATTTAAAAAGTTGTAATCAAATCACAGTTAAGTACTTCCATCAGTCTCACTAATTGAAATCAATGATTTTTTTTATGTTAATTTCTTATGTGGCAGCTGATGTTGCTAAATGAAGTGCACTAAAAAATTTGGATGGTTGCCTCACTTAAGAAAAGCAATGATGTTACTGTTGATATGACTATTCTATGTGGCATTTTACTTGTATTTATTAATTAAAACTAAAATAAACTTTTATCTCTCTCTTTGTTTATCTCTCCCTTCTTTAACCCAAAATTGCTTTATCAACACTTTCCATCATGTCCGACTAAAAAGACCTGATTGTGATTTTTTAAATCATTTGAGGACTTGATTGCAACTTACTTCAGTGACCAAACGGGAAATTCATGTATTTTCTAAAAATCCAAAAGAAATGTTCGTCCTTATTTTGTTCTGTTCTTTGGAGGGTTTATTGTGTATTACGGGGGCGGTGTGGGGGGTAAACATAAAATTTCTGGAGATTGTAATGAAGGCCCTTCTTTCCTTTTCTTTATTCTCTGTTCTGTGAAGATGGTGATGTATCGTTGCGGCCTAATGTGGGGTTTATGTTTCAGCAATCCATTGAAATTATTACCTGGTTTTAGATTTCTGCAATTTTGCTGAAGACATTAGAGAACCAAATTTATCTGTCATAAGATTGATTCACAGAGCATGTATATATAATTGGTTCTTAAGCCTTCCAAAAATTTCTGAACTGTTAGTTACTACTTAAGCCTTGATTCACATTTAAATTTAGAGCAAGGTTGGAAGAGCGATACCTTTATTTCTGATAGGCAGTATAATATATGGTTGACTTTAACACTGTTGCAACTGTGTGTATGATTTTCTTACAATTGATTTTGCAGGTTGAGTAATGTTGAGGAGTTGACTAGGGCTACCATGAAGAAATTAACTCAGGGAATGGCTGAGCACAACAAAGCTATGGCAGCTGCTAAATCTGATGAAGCAAAGAATAATATTGTGAGTTTGTTCTCAGGAGATCCTGGTCTCTGGTGGATCTTTTTTTGTCACCATTTATCTTACATATTTTTCATATAATGTGCAGAAAACTCAAAAGCAGAATACAACCACTGGGTTGCGGACGTGTAATAACATTTTGGCAATGACAAAGGTGCAAAGGAACAAAGTTTTTGTGTCTCTCTATATATGGTCTTTATTTATTTACTGTAAAAACTGATATTTAATTTCTATATCCAGCCATTACATTCAAAAACACCCTCGTTTATTGGAGATAAAAGTATCAACCTATCTTGGAAAGAAGCAACAAAACCTTCTGTTCCTGCCACCGCAGCTATAACTGGGTAGGAGAGATCTTCCTGTTTTCTTCTTTTCCCCAACCCTCCTCTCTCTTAATCGAATTGTATTTTAATGTTTTTCGGTTGCTCCTTTCGCTATATGGTTTCTAGTTTTTACAATCTCCGGCTGTCTGTTGGATGATACATTTTTTTCCCATGGTTGTGCCAATACTGCACTTCCTCATACACTAGCATTACTTTTCTGCAAGATTTCATGCTAATAAAATGGAAACCTTATGGTAGACGTGTTTATATCTTGTGTGAACTTTGTGTGCAGAGGGAAAAGACCTGCTACTACTGCTAATGGATCCAGCAACGTACCATCTAAAAAGGGCCGTGGAGCTGGTGGTTTGCAAAACCAACTGGTTAATAGAGCATTGGAAGATTTGTCTCATGGTGGGAGAAGTGGGTCTAGAGGCAGAGGGAGAGGGTGGGGTGGGCGTGGAAGAGGAAGAAGCTACCGGTAGCCTAGGTGTGTGTCCAGAGTAAGAGAAGACATTCAGATTTCACAAAAATCGGTATGGACCAGAAGTATACAACTAGAAGCCATTGATTTATTGAAGTTCTCTGCTGGAGCTAGTTTTGATTCATAGAGGAAACTGATGAGTTTCTAGATTTATTTGTTGTCTAACACTAGGAATCATATTCCTCTGGAGCTTGTCCAGTAGATTTAGTGCTTTGAGTTCTTAAGCATTTCAAATTTAACTGATGACAGCAGCAGCCGGGATTGATTGAGGAATCTTTGCATGCCTCTTACTTTGTGTATGCATGCGTGTGTATCTTGTTGACAGTTAACTTGCACCCAGAGGAATCATTTTATAACTCTGACGATTTGTAGAATATAATATGTTTGGTTGAATATGAGAACTTTAGCAAGCTGCTACCCCTTGGATGATTGTCATTAACCGTGAAAGCAGGGATTTGCAAGTTTGGCTTCAAATCTTAGTTACTGTGATGCATGTGGCTATGAAGAAATATTATACTGCTACATGGCCTACTCAGGAAATCTTAATCTCAACCTTTATCTGTGTGATCCTCCTTAACAATCAGGAATCCATAATATTTCAGTTTATTCTGGCAGGCAAAGTCTGAAGGTGCTCTAGATAGTCCGAAGTAGAGCTGTATTGGAGCCCGAGGTTGAGCCAAGTAACAATTCAACTTTTATTATTTTAATTTTATTTCAAACATAAGTTGAGCTCGCGTATCACTGAGATATATAATTTGTTTAAGCTTAGCTAATTTATATTTCGAGCGAATTCGAGTTTGTTCATAAATTGCTTAGTTAAATTATTCATGATTGGTTTTTTTTTTTTGTCGTAAATTCATATTGATTATTAGTTAATTAATTATTATTAATAATATTTTATCATTTGAGTTAATTAAATAAATTAACTTGAATCTTAAATAATTCAATTTCGAGTTTACCCGTATGTTTTATAGTATGTATATAAATTCATTATGTACACATTTATACATACACAAACATGTGTATATCAATTCAAGATTCACAATAATAATAATAATTCAAACTATATCTATGAAGACTATTATATTAGGAAGAGAATTCCTCTTGACTTAAGATGTTTTAATTACAAAATTAAAATAATACTATAAAAAATAATAAAAATAAAGTTATACGAGTTTATGAAAGTCTAGCTGAGTTTATACAAATATAGTGCATTTAATAATCGAACATAATGCTGTGTTCACGATGTGCTCATTTATTTTCAACAAATTGAATTCGAGTCGAGTTTATACAAACATGTATTAAGCATACTTGTTGATTTACATCAATATGTGAAGGTGCTCCAGGTAGTCATATAAGTGATGATGAACTCCCCTCGCTTCGAAGAGCAATCATTTACGAGAAATGTTAGGCTTATAAACTATTTAAAAAAAAAAACTCTTACAAAGTGATGTGGTACAATATGATTGAATTTCTCAAAATTTAGATTTATCTTCTTTCCAATTATATTTTGCCACATCTCTTTGTAAAATATTTTGTAAGCCTAGTATTCTTCTTCATTTACATCTAATGTGTCTCATTTGTACCCGATGTGGCGCCTCTTCGGTTCTTGGTATAAAAGTATCTTACAAGTTTAGCTGCTTTCTTCCATAAGCTGTCATCTGTCTGCCAAAGCTGGAGCTCTTTCTGGATTCTTGATGCTTAATAAATATCTTACGAGTCTAACCATCCTCCAAACGCTCTCATGATCACCTGAAGTAACGTTTCCTGCATGGGCAACTCGATGCCGCCGCCGATGATCTATTGCCGACAGTAGAAGACAAATGGTAGAGGTGCCAAAAGACAGTAGATAGAGAACCTCAAAACTCCGGAGGCTCAAGCTTCCAGGTTTGCTGGATGTTATGTTGGGTGAGCAATGTGAGGTAGTCAACCATTTATCTTGCAGTAACTTTAATTCTCCCTTCTCCGATAGCCTTAGAATCGCTTCAGAAAAATCCCTGGCAAATGGCGAGCCTTTCTGGAAGGCCTGAATGGGGGAGCAAAAGAAGATTTCAAAAGGGTGCATGAAAACTGAAACAATAATGTATATATGCATGGAAAACGCAGAAACAAATTAAAACACACTCACAAATCCCAATCCTCCAAATCTGGCGGTACGTATGGTGGCAGTGAATCCCTTGCAATACTTA
Organism: Betula pendula; assembly: GCA_900184695.1. Lineage (NCBI taxonomy): Eukaryota > Viridiplantae > Streptophyta > Magnoliopsida > Fagales > Betulaceae > Betula > Betula pendula. The sequence goes on along the minus strand of FXXK01001530.1, from coordinate 28,308 downwards.
TCGAGGAAAACTTTCTCATACGGGAGTTCAAGAAAGGCAGCAGATATATTGTTGCTTTTGAATTCCTTTGGGTAGTCGTATTCGCTTCTGACATTCACTATATTCTCCGGCTTGAAGTTAAGCACATTCTCCATGTAATCCTTTACGAACGAATCGAGATCGCAGCCAACTTTCAAGTTGTTCATCTTCAACCAGTCAATATCTGTAACATTTGGTTGCAGTTGTTGCACTGTGAGCATTGAAGCCAGACTAGCAGTGTAGCTCGAGGTAAGAATCAACACCAGAAAGAGCCAAACCGCAACAACCATACGTGTTAAGTTGTTGTGGACTTTCTCCCCTGCAACATGAAACCATATATGTTGTATGAGTGCTTTCAAATCATAAGTAAAGCAATAATGTTTCTTTGATTCAGAAGCATTCTCAAAATTTTCAATTCAGTCTTTAATTAATGACTTAATACTATGCCTGTACTGCCGTACATAATACTAAAACATTTTAATCTAGCCTACAAGTCGCTCCTCCATGACTTGTTCGATTCTATACTTGACGAATTGCGTTTGATCTTATACTCGACGTAGTAGCTAGTTCTGATACCAAATGATATAAACTTTTGATAGAATTCACTTTGAAAACCGACTTAAAAGAGAAGGGTACCCAATATATAACTTAGATTCACATTGTTAATATTGTATTTAGGCCATGCCATGTGAGACATTTAGATAGTGATACTTACTATGAGCAAAGAATAGAGAGGAGAAGGTAAACCAAAGTGCAGTGCTAATCTGGTTCTTCCATGGGCCACCAAATTCTGGATTGGATTGGCGCTCAAGGAACCAAACAATGATCATTGTGTACATCAAGAGGGCACCAGTCACCACCCACATGCTCCAGGTGAAAGGCTTGGTAAATGTCAATGGTGACCCTTCAGGTTTTGCTGGAATTATCATCGCCAAACCTGACTCAGCATAAGGAACTGTAAAATCCGCGTATTGCAACCGATTGGCAAGTATAGTCACGTCACCAATGACAGCATCATAACTCTTTTATTGTATTTCCACCCACATGACAAGCATACAATCTCAATCAGAACAAATGATTGTAACCATATAAGAGAGACAAAAGAAAAAAAAAAGTGTGTTCTTAAATAAAATGGGAAAACTTCACTTGCTACCCATGATCTTTCATTATTTTTGCAATCATACCCTTAAACTTTAAAAAGTGTTAATTTAGGATTATCACCTTTCATAAGTTTGCAATGTCAACCCTTCCGTCTAAATTCAGAATTAAATCTTCAAAATACCTCTGTCTTTTTTGCTTTTGTTTTTAATTTTTAATTGTTAAATCAATGTATTTTTGTAATTTTATAAACATTATTCGACGGAATGGTTGATATTATAAACTTTTGAAAGATGGTAACTCTAAATTAACACTTTTTTAATGTCTAAGGGTATGATTGCAAAAATAATGAAAGATCAGAAGTGATAAATGAAGTTTCCCTAAACAAATTATGAAAAGTTGTTACCTTATTATAGACATGATAAACCAGATCAGTGTAGGAGCCATTATATGCCTCAAATTCGCAAGGCAGATCATACTCTGACTTTAACAGCTCCCGCACCTTCTCGAAAATTTGAATGCAGAAACCATCATATTTGTTCTGATTCGGTTTCTCCTTATACTCAACTGTCACAAACTTCTCAAATGGTGTTCTTCCTGGGACTCCAATTTTCAGTGGCTTTGCCAAAGTAGGCATCTCCCAACCTTTCGGAGTCCGGTTTAATTTCCCCGGCCAAATTACTCGACCGCCGGCCAAAGTTTTTAGAGTCCAAAGGTCTATTTCCTCGTATCCCTTCCCATTGTTCCCAACAACATTAATAATCGTAGACATAGGAGTGTCTGACAGCTGGCGTTCTTCAAAACGTATTTTTCCACTTAAACCAGAGAAATTGCTTGACAACATATTATCCAACAACATCTTTGGAGTACTAGTCATTTTCTCTATCGCTTGTGTAACAATTCTAATGCTGTCGTATGCTCGCAGGGCATAAATTCCCGGGTCGGAGTTATGTTCATCCGGATAATTAGTTCTAAATTTTTTCCTAAACAGGGCATAAAAATCTTTATTCCCAGAATAGTACATAGTCTTGATTCCTAATGCACCTTCCATGGAGGATAAGACAGAGTCATTAACAGAGTGCAGCAAATTTGCAATGTTGTCAGCAATAATCCAAGCTGAGTCATCCTCCACAAGTCCCATCTGCTTAGCTTCTCTGAACAAATGGGTCGCCATCTCTAATGACGACTGAAGAACTATAAAAACCCGACACTTTGTTTTGTTCTGTAGCTTAACCAGCTCTTCTCGGACACCATTTTCCGGGTCGGACACCAAGGAATGTGGTGGGAGAACCAAACGGTACTCAATTTCCGACGAGACATTTCGAAGAGCCTCAGATAAAATTGCTAACTTGCCGGAATCGCCACCGTATGGTTCATCTTCATAAATCGCTATGACCCTTCGCCAATTGCAGGCCTGAACAATATCTTGAAATACGCTTTATTTGGTCGGAACCGTTTTTAGCCATTTGTATCAAAAAAGGCCAACGGAGTGCCGTCAGAGGTGTGGTGATGGCCGGTGCTGCAAACGAAATGACCGGAACATGAGCTTGCCCTCCAACGTGGGCTACTACAGCGGCTTCCTGCCATGTGTGCATGCCAATTATCACTTTCACCTTCTTCTCTCTGATCAACTCTTCAGCTATTCAGGAAAAAAAAAACTCTTTCAGCTGCTATACCAAAATTTAGAGATTCCATTAATGTAAATTGTTGGTACATTTTATTATTAAACGATAGTAATATATAATTACTTTCTTATTGTAATGCTAAAACAAGTTGTAAATGAAAATAGAAATGCTAGTTAATATAATTCTATCCAATATTCATTCAATCCAAACTAACTTTTGTATTAATTATTGTTAAATAAAAATAAGATTCAATAGTTGATTTAAAGCATCACGTCAACATTGTTGGACTTGTAAGATAAATATATAGTTTCTAACATTACTCCAATTTTTAATACCATATATTTATCCCATAACTATTACATAATACAAACGTGAAAGTTTCAACCAATGTCCTTTGATTTTTTTTCTTTTTTTTTTTAACGACTAATCTAATGGTTAGTTAAGATTGTCATGTTAGCATTGTGAGATAATTGTGAGATAAAAATGTATTTTTATTCTACAACTATTATATCTATAATCCTGACGTAGCAGTCCCACCTACAATCTTGTGAATTTTTTTTATTTTTTTTTAAACAAAGATTTATCCAAGGGATGTTGGTAAAGCCTAACGTAAGCATTGTGGGATAATTTAGGATACAAATGTGATTTTTAGCATTACTCTTTTAATATATATAGCTTAGTAATTGGAGTATTAGTTTCTATTTATGGAATCCTTCTATCTTATTTCCCCGTCCAACTCTTACAACAAATTAATTTACCATTGAATTTACAAGAGTTGGATACCCGTCCAACTCTTACAACAAATTAATTTACCATTGAATTTACAAGAGTTGGATAGAATGAGAACCATAACATGAATTGGACGAGAATAATACTATAAAATTGGAAAAGAATCATTTGTCAATATTCAAATATAATATGTTATAAATGTGCCACATTTTTTTTTTCCTCAAGTCCTCGTAGCTGCATTAACCAACTGTACGTATATGGAATGACCGCTTTTTTTTAATAGGAGAAAAACTTCCACTTCTAAACTTGATTTGTTTCGTTTGTGGTTTATGGTAAATCACAGCTTCAACAAGTTAGCCCAATACATAAAATATTTTATTGAAATTATAGTGAGTTAATTTTTGAAGTTATGGTTTAAATTTATGACTTCGGACGTTAATGTTATGTAAAATAATTACTTATCCCAATAAATTAAGTTGATAAAAATGTGTAAATTTAATCATTTAATTAATATTTTAACAATTTAAATTTCTTATATTTTATTGTTAATGACATATATCTTATTAATATTTTTAAGAAAAAACTTCACTTACCCGCTAAACTATATCAAGCACTTTTCAATGTCTTTCCTAAACTTTTAAAATTTGCAATGTGAGGTTCTAATCTTTTAGCTCCTTTCAACTTCTTTTTCTGATTTTTTATTTTTTAAGTTTTATTTTGATTTATTTTTAAATTTTTTTAAACTAATGGCATAATTGTATTTTTAAAAATTTTATGGGGATAGAACGGAGATTTTATATGCTAGCTATTTAATTTAACAAAAAAAATTATACGTAGAGGTGACTGAAAGGGGTTGAACATTTTGCAAAGAGAAGATTAAAAAATGCTTGATTGTTTAAAGAGGGTAGGTAATTAAAGGAAGTTTCCCATTTTTAAGTTAACAAAAAAAAAAAAAAGTTACAAAATTATAAAAACAAGGCAAAACTTCATATAACCTCCTTGAACTTTTATCCTTTTTGATATGCCCCTATAATCTTTAAAAACTCTCCCTTTGATATCCTAAAGTTCAAATTTTTTTCACTTAACCCTCTTCGTTAGGATTTTCTGTTAAATCCTAACGGAGGGGTGCTAAAATTCTCAAAATACTCCTAATGTTTTTAGAAAAAAGAAAAGAAAAAAAAATTGTAAGGATTTAGTCATTAGTCAGGATTTAACAGAATTTGCCAAAATACGCACGCTTAAATCTTTGAAATTTTTTTTTTATAACTTTTTTTTAAAAAGTACATGAGTATTTTTAGAATTTTGGCAGGATTTAACGGTGAATCTTGATAGAAGAGAGTTAAGTAATAGATATTAAAAATTTAAGGTACTAAAATAAAAATTTTTAAAAATTATGAGAACATATTAAAAGAACTAAAAATTTGAGGGAGTTATACGAAGTTTTCCCTAAAAACAACTTACCGACGAAAGCGACTCTAAGTGTGTCCCGGAAATGGAGATGCACTTTGTGAGTCTTCGTATTACTGTTGTTGTAGTTTTGAGCTGCAACTTCCATGGCTGTTTTCTCTTCTTTGCCCTTACGGGTTTTGACATCAATGATAACACCTATACCCGTAACTTCCTTATTATTGGCTTCAGCCCTATCTCCATGGAAGACAGCGAGAAGAAAAAATATCAGCAACCAAGCTCTCGGAACCGCGCTAACTTGCATTTGACGGTGCATGGGGTACGTGGGTGGGACGCCGATCGAGTACTGTTTAGGCTTTAGTAATAGCAAGATCAGACGACCTTTTTCTTTTCTTTTTTTTTCTAGATCAGATCAGACGACCTTATCATGCAACATCTTATTATGTATGCATGCGCGCATGATATCATCTGATAATTAAGGACGAAGAAACGCGTTATCTTGAAGAATATCAGTGTGGAATTTTGTATCTTTTACTTTGTCTTGTATGAAGTCTGACTTTTCTTGGCAAGGACTCGAGGGAACCATCAACTTAGTCATTATTATGGTTTGAATCTCCAATTAAACCAGGATTTGACAAGATTCGAATTTGGAAGGGTATGCTAGCTGCATCTGCATGGGATTCTTCCAGGAAAGACAACTTTGAAAGCCCAGCGGAAACAACGAATTAATTGTCAAGTAGTTCAATAGTTTTAAGGAAATTCTCAAGTGGTTGGATATGCACTAAGACTTGGTTCGACTCCTGTAATGAGAATCTCTTAGCCTATTTATCTTAGTCATTATTATGGTTTGAATCTCCAATTAAACCAGGATTTGACAAGATTCGAATTTGGAAGGGTATGCTAGCTGCATCTGCATGGGATTCTTCCAGGAAAGACAACTTTGAAAGCCCAGCGGAAACAACGAATTAATTGTCAAGTAGTTCAATAGTTTTAAGGAAATTCTCAAGTGGTTGGATATGCACTAAGACTTGGGTTCGACTCCTGTAATGAGAATCTCTTAGCCTATTAGTATTAGCTACCTTGAATTCTATTGATGCCCTAGTAGGACGGGTGTTAAGCTATGGCTCGGTCGGTCTTAAGGGAATGCAAATAAGATAGCTACAATTGGCCTCCCCCTCCAACCCTTTTATCTAGAAAAAAAAAAAAATGTAGGGTTTCTCTTCCGATCGATACATCAATGTTTGCGTGTCAAGGAAGTAAAAGGGACAAAATTGTTAAAATAGAAGTGAAATTACAATTTTACCCATTTTACTTGAGATGAAATGGAGAGGAGTCAAGGAATATCAATATAAGTATTTGGCAATTTTCCCTATTATAACAAAAAAAAGAAAAGAAAAGTATTTAGCAATTTGTGGTATTCTTTCGGCTTGAGTGGAGTTTTCCTCTCGAGGTATTCAAACTGCTAGCATACAGCGTAGACAAATTGCTAGCATGCAGCGTAGACAGACTGTTATAGCAAGTCCAAGGTCCCAATTTCCTCCTGCATGGAGTTGTCATTTCTTAGGTCTCCTTTTGTGACCATTAGTAGATTCTAATGTCCTAATTATATGTTTGGAAATTTTAAAGATGTGTATCGAAAATCTGAACCACTTTTTTTTTTTTATACAAACATATGTTGATGATTCTTTAGTGTTGTGTTTAAGTAATTATTGATTTCATACTTGTATAATGTAGAAGTTTTAATTGTTCTCTATGAGGTGACTGCCCATGCCAAAATCAATGATAATTGGCAATTGAATAACTAAAATCTAAAATTTATATGTAAAAAAAGTATAAAGTTGTTAGCGATGACTATGGGTGTGGTTGCTGATAACTCATTAGTAGCGATAGCGCTAATGTCTTCGCCGATAACCTTTCTTGACAGAGTAGCTGTAATGATTTTTAGAATTTTAGCAACAACTTTTGGTCGTTGCTAAAAGCTGAATTTCTTGCAGAGCTTGCCCTCACAAAAGCTCCAAATCTTCTCTCAAAAATGTTCACCACAATCCTATTATTCTTCTTCACATATCAATGAATTGAATCACCTTACCACATTCAAACAGAGGAGGAAATTATGATAGTGCTTTTATTGGACAACCAATATACCGTGAACCAAACAAAATTCACATCCACCTACTACCCTTAATTAGTAGCTCCTTGTTTGTTTTTCTTCGTCGCATTGCAAAATTTCAAAAATACACAACTAGCACCTATATGTTCATGATCAAAAATCACGGACAAAAATATTTCACACGAGGATTACAACAAGAACAATATAAAAGAAAGCTATGATCTTCCTTTCCCATCCAACCATGCATGTTCCGAGAATTAACTGATTCAACCATAATCTTCTATCCCGAAAATATTGTTGTATCAAGTCTCTCTTTAGAAACTCTTCCCAAACGAAATCAAAGATTACCCTTGCACTCATGAATACAAAATATCTCTTTTTTGCTAAAACGAAATGCTGTAGTAAAATTTTTTGCTGAAGTTTTTGGAGCCGTGCCGGCCAGTTCAAGGACTTCAAAACCATTCCATTCTCTTCAACGTGAGTTTTAGTCAAATTAAAGTGCTAAGATTATTTATTGTTTTCCCTTTATGTTAAGAATATTCTCAAAGATTAATTCAGTTAACAGCGACTGACCGTGAATTCTCGTCGTCCTCTCACGACGGGTGATATCTTAACAATCACGGGTCAATGTTATTAAGGTTTTTTTTTTTTTGATGAATAAGCGAGACTTTCATTCAACAAAAGAAAGAGTCGTGTATGTTGTTGGATTTCAAATCCTTAACCCCAAACGTCAAACACATGTTGCAATTTCATTCATTTTTATCTTTCATTTTCAATATTGCTGTCTATTAATCTTCTTAATTGAATATGTTGGTGGTCCCTTAATTTAATTTCCATTAAAGAGCGAGGCCCCTTGTACCTTCACCTCCTCATCACCACTCATCTCTCTTCTATTAGAAATCGGCTAGCATACAGACTTGCGAGACACGTACCACGTACGTGTGCAATTCTCCATCACATGCCAACATGATAGAATTTTGTCTCAAGTCAAAGTTGTAGGATCACAAACTGCTAGCATGCACCGTATAATTAAGGTCCCAATATTCCCCCCAGCTCCACGTAACCGAGTAATGTTGTATTCTAGCAAACCAAGTCAAAGAAATGAAGTTTCCTACCAATTCCTCGTTTTCTTCCAAACCATTCCCATTTATTAGCTTAGCAAGAAACCAGACTATAACGCAAAACCAAAATTCCCACAATGGCTTGCTCAGTTGTAACGGTCATGAGCACATTGAGCACAATCTGTTTTCTTTCCGTTCTTTACCATGGAGCCGAAGCCGCCATTGCTAAGCACATTACGAACATAGGTGCAATCATTGATGTTAATTCCCGTATAGGCAAAGAAGAGAAAATAGGCATGGAAGTTGCAGTTCAGAACTTCAACAAAAATTCAAAGACTCACAATCTCTCCCTTTATATCCGGCAGCCTCATAGAGTACTTATAACTTCAATTGGTTAGTATATCTCTGTCTATTAGGAATCGGAAAAACTGATCATTCATAATCTTTTATCATTTTTATAATTATATTTTTAAATTTTAAAAAAGTGTTAATGTGAGATTACTATTTTTAAGAAGTTTACAATATTAATCATCATGTTTAAATTTAGCAATAAATTCTTAAAATTTGAGTATTTTAAAAATTTCGCTCATCTTTAAAGTTTAAAGGTATATATAATTGCAGAAGTAATGAGTGCATTCACCCAGATCGAATATCTAAATTCTGATTGCATGCATGCAGCTGAAGAGATGATTAAAGAGAAGGAGGTGAAAGTGATTATCGGCATGCACACGTGGCAGGAAGCAGCTATGGTAGCGGACGTGGCAAAAGAAGCTCAAGTTCCTGTTATTTCATTTGCAGCACCCGCCATTACCCCATCACAGATGCCACATCGCTGGCCTTTGTTAATACAAATGGCTAAAAACGGTTCTGAAGAAATAAAATGCATTGCTGATATTGTCCACGCGTACGGTTGGCAAAGGGTCGTCGCGATTTACGAAGACGAACCGTACGGTGCCGATTCTGGGAAGTTAGAACTTTTGTCGGAGGCCCTCCAAAATGTGGGTTCGGAGATTGAGCACCGTTTGATTCTTCCACCGTTTTCTTTTTTGTCTGATCCAGAAAGGGACGTCGTCCATGAAGAGCTTGATAAGCTACAGATCAAAATACAATCTCGGGTTTTTATCGTTCTTCAGTCATCGTTAGATATGGTGACTCATTTGTTCAGAGAAGCTGAGCAGATGGGACTTGTAGGGAAAGACTCAGCATGGATAATTGCAGAAAGCATCACAAGTTTGCTGGATTCTGTTGACAATTCCGTTATTTCGTCCATGGAAGGTTCGTTAGGAATCAAGACTTACTATTCTGAGATCGGCAACCATCAATATCTTTATTCCCAGTTCAGAAAAAAATTCAGAAATGAATATCCAGAGGAAGACAATTCTGTCCCTGGAATTTATGCTCTGCGAGCGTATGATAGCATTAAAATTGTAACACAAGCGATAGACAAAATGGGTAGTCCAAAGAAGTTGTTACAAAATATCTTATCAAGCAATTTCTCCGGTTTAAGCGGAAAAATACGTTTCGAAGAAGGGCAGCGGCTGACGTCAGACACTCCCATGCTGAGGATCGTAAACGTGGTTGGGAAGAGATACAAAGAGATAGATTTCTGGACACCACAACATGGGTTTACAGAAAACTACCCTGTCATAGAAAATGGAAGTAGTAGTAATTTGTCTGGTCCTGTAATTTGGCCTGGGAATTTACAAAATCGTCCTCCGAGAGGTTGGGAAATGCCGACAAATGCGAAGCCACTGAAGATTGGAGTTCCAGGGAGAACAACGTTCGAGAAGTTTGTGAAGGTTGAGTATGGAGAGCCAAATTATCAGAACAAATATGATGGTTTTTGCATTCAAATTTTCCATGAGGTGCTAAGGACTTTTAGAGTATTATCTGCCTTACGAATTGGAGCCCTTCAATGGCACCTCGACGAGCTGGTTCATCACGTCTCTAACAAGGTAACAACTTCACATATTAATATTCCTTGAAAATAGGTTTGTTAATAATTTTAGAGTAATGCCACATACCTTGTAAAATCCTAAATCCATCCGATTTATATCACTTTCTATATTATAATATAAACTGCTTTAGTACGTAGCATTCTGAATTTTTTTTTTAATATATATATATTAATTAAGTATATATATGAATCCGGATGGATTCCTGATTTATCACATACTATTTATATATATATATATATTATATATATTTTTTTTTTTTTCTACAGCTTATTATACTTCACCTGTTAAGCTATATTTTAGTGTATGTGTTGCTTTTGTTGGCTATATATTGGTGCCGTGTAGGCCTATTTTGGTAATGAGAGAGTTGTTTTCTTTTCTTTCTTTTTATTTATTTTATTTATTATTTATTTTATTTTTTTATATATTTTGTTGTCCATCTCTTATTCAGAGATGGAGCGGAATCCACGATTAAATATATGTGTGGTATTTACGTATATATATATGGGTATATAATCAATAATAAATTTTTAAAAAAATAAAAAATAAAAAAATAGCCAAAAAATGACACCAAACACGTTTTTTGTATATATCATTACTTGGCATCTGGTTAGAAGATTTCGAATCTGTATTCTGCTTAATTACTTAATTGTGAGCCAGCTGGGTGTGGGGATCGAATCGTCATGTTCCTTTATTTATTAGAGCTTAAAATGTCGTCTAGTACATATAAGTTTCATAAACTGGGCAGTCCAAATAATAAAGAAAGTCAAAAAAAAAAAAATCAATTGTGGACTATAGGAATCTTAAGTTTACTGTTAAGCATATCATTATTGATTGATTTGCTATGGAAGACTTTTCTCTTTGTTTATTAACTAGTAATTGGTCCTTTTAGAGAGATAGAAAAGCCTCTTGGAAGAGCAGTAATCTAAGACTTTAAACAATTCTTTGACTAAAATTAACGCGTTCTAGTACTATAGCCTGGATTTTATTTTATATTGTTTGCAATTAATTGTTTGTTTCTAATAAAAGATCTTCTGCTTGTCATGTGGGTAAAAACGCAATGGAAGTCTTATGATGCTGCGATTGGCGACATTACCTTACTGGCTGACCGAATGCAAAGCGTCGATTTTACTTTGCCATTTGCGGAGTCAGGTTTGTCTATGATAGTTCCAATGAAACCGGAAGGGTCAGCATGGATGTTTTTGAAGCCCTTCACTTTGGGAATGTGGGTGGCCACTGCCGCCATCTTGGTATACACAATGCTTGTAGTTTGGTTCCTGGAGCGCCAATGCAATCCTGAATTTAGTGGCCACTGGAAGAACCAGATTAGCACTTCCCTTTGGTTCACCTTCTCATCTCTCTTCTTTGCTCATAGTAAGTATCCAACTCACTACATAGACAATAACTAACGTAACACTTCGATTATATATTGAGAAAATGAGAAATAATTCATATAAAGTGAGTACGTGATTTATAAAGATAGTCATTAGTATTAAGTCTTATGTACATTGTCTAGTTATTAGGTAAAATATTGGGCTTCATAAGAAATTCTAGAGAAGCTCTAAATTGACTAGTCTTTTTGGAGTAATAGCGCAGATGTCACTTACGTTTTTCCCTTCGTTACAATTAGGACTGTCAATTTTTACACGACTCGCGAACTCGATACGAAGTTAAAGGGTTAGGGTTTAGCATCAACAGGTTGACCCGTTTATGATATTATATATATTTTTATATAATAAATACAGGTTGAAACGGGTCGTGTTCAGATAAAAAATTATCATGTTAGGTTGGGCCAAACATGTCGCTTTTTTGGGTTTAAACAGATCAAACAGGTTAACTTGTTTGTGACCCGTTTATTAAACGGGTTAAGCGGATCGTGTTGGGTCACTAGCAGGTCATGTTTAAATTGAATTGTTTGACCCGTTTAACTAAATAGGTTGAATTCGATTGACCCTTAATGGATCGATCCGACCCATCAACCTGAATGGTCAACCCTTACTTACAATATCAGTAACATTGCTTTTTGATTTGCGACTCAGAAGCACTCATATATAACACGTGGTTTCATATTGCAGAGGAAAAAATCTATAGCAACCTCAGTCGTTTGGTGATTTTGCTATGGCTCTTTGTCGTGTTGGTGCTGACATCAAGCTACACCGCCAGCCTGTCTTCAATGCTGACAGTTCAACAGCTGCAGCCCAATGTTACAAATGTAGAGTGGCTAAAGAAGAACAACTTGAAAGTTGGATGCGATGGTGATTCATTTGTAAGGACATACCTGGAGAACGTGATTGGATTAAAGAAAGACAACATCTTGAACGTCACCAGCGAATACAATTACACAGGGGAATTTGAAAGAAAATATATATCTGCTGCCTTTCTTGAACTCCCATACAAAAAAGTTTTCCTCAATAAGTACTGCAACGGCTACATTGGCACCACACCCACCACCAGATTTGGAGGATTGAGCTTTGTGAGTAGTATTGTATATTGAGTTTCCCTTAATTTATAGCTTTTTTCATTTCAACATCGATCCCCTTAAGAGTTTTTTTTTTTTTTTTGTCTATGCAGATATTCCAGAAAGGCTCTCCAATAGCGAGGGATTTTTCAAAAGCCATTCTGTATCTATCGGAGAATGGTAAATTAAAGGCACTGGAAGACGAATGGTTGACTCCCCTGGACGAGTGTTCAACCAACATAACTTCCAGCAAAACGCAAAGCTTGAGCCTACAAAGCTTTTGGGTTCTTTATCTAATATCCTTTGCCACTTCCACCATTTGTTTTCTACTATCACTAATTTGCTCAGAAATAAATCATCAGAAACATCAGCATGCATATGAAGGAAATGATGGAAGTGTTTGGAAGAAGGCAGTAATTAGACTAGTAGGATGCTTTCATATCAAAAGTGCAGGAACAGCAGAAATAAATGCAAACACTCTGGAGCAGTTAGAGTCCTCTACACCAGCCGAAATAGCAATGCTATGTGTTAGTGTACAAACGTCCGAGCCCAATAAGGCAAGCTCTTCAGAGACAGCAGCAAATCTGTCGAGCGAAGATTGTGGTCCAGCTAGTCCAGATGATCATGTAGCCAATTTGTCTAGCTAAAATTGATCGTGGCCAATTTGCCTAGCTAGCTACTAGCTAGGATTGTGGCGCCAGTAGAATAATCTCACTCAAATCTGCTCGGCAGATATCTCACAGTTGCTACTATCATGCAAAAAAGGAAAGAATCACAGGAGCATAAGGCAAGTCTTGCTGCATGTGATCCCAAGCTCACTCACGACAAAAAAGGGAAGCACGTTAAAATGGAAACATGCAGACAGAAATTATGTGATTAGCTGTAAATCAATGTAGAAGTCTTGGTCCTCTCTTGTATATAAGTCTCATGTAACTACGGACATAAATTAGTTACAAACCAGTCTAATAAAGTGATATGTGTTCCTTAGTGATGCAGCGTGACGTCGTGGGTCGCAAAGACAAACAACAAATAATTCACATATCTTCTCGAAACTAAGAGTTTATCAAGGATTCAAGGTAAACATAAAAGAAAACCCAAATTCTGGTATTTTTTTATTGATAATTGATCAAAACAAATTCAACTCCCCTATTACAACTCAAGCTACGTATTTATAATAATATGATTACTTAGAGCCAAAGTAAAACTAAGCCTATAAAGGAAAATTACAATCAAATCAAAAACTAATTAATGAGATAAAATCTTCAATCAGATCAAATCCTAATTAATGAACGTACTTAATAGAATAAAATATGTCAGATTATTCAAATAAAATTTCCATTAAATTCGCCAGCTAGAGAATAAGTACACTCTTCTAAAAGCTTCATAATTAATGCATTACATTCTCGGATCTTTGTCTTTAATGTGCTAGATTCTCATATTTTGGGACCTTCGTCATTAATGCGCCACTTATCGCTAAGGTGCCTAGTGATCACTATTTCCTTCCGAGGATCCGATTACTATCTTCTCTCAGAGTCCTAGCTTCTTGGGTGGCGCTAGCCGATCTACATCATCCTCCCAGGTTGGAGAGAATTCGTCATCAAATTTAAATGTACGTGCTTACCACGATCTTTTGGGTGACCAGCCAATCCATTCCATTCATTTCTCTTCAAAAGTAAAATAATGTAACATCCCAAGAGAAGTAACACTCCCCTAATCACCATGACATTGTGAAGATCATCTTGAAAACTCTGCTCATCTTCTTGAGATAATTCAAATTTCACTCACCTTTCATTTACCCTTCTCCCCATCACGTTCTATGAAAATCTCCAAAAAAGGATCAATTATCTCTTCCCGCTTAAACATAAAATTATCCTCCTTCGTGTAGAATTCATCAAGATCATTTTTAGGAGAATTTGACAAACTATTATCTACACCTAGAAAATCCATATAATCAACTTCTTCAATATCTAAATCAAAGACTTCACTTTTGGGGCTTTCAAGGACATGATGTATAGAACTCTCATGAATAAATTTTTTTATATTATTTGGGAGATTTACCTCTTCCAACAGTTCTTCTTCTTCAGTATAGATGTCATAGAATATTAGAGGGATCCAATCTACTTCAGATTCTTTCTCTTGATCATATGACAAAGAACCTCCCATAAGATCTTTATCATTGATATCTGTATCTAGGAGTAGGTATAACCCGCCCAAACCCGTAAAACCGCCTCGGCCCGCCGAAAAACTCATGGTTACACATAAAACATTTTCGGACACGGGTTGGAATTTACACAAACTGCTTTGCCCGGGCCGGTTTGCGGAATGATATTATTGAAACCCGTATAACCCGCCCCGCCCCGGACACTAGTAAGCATGTATATACATATTTTTCTCAACATTAACCTAAACCTAAACGTTTCAGACACAAGTCTTCAGTTTACGAACGATGGCTTTCTTCTTCTCTAAATCGACGCACGCTGGCACGTCGCACGACATGGAAGGAGATCAAATCTTTCCATTTTCAGAATTTTTGCCTTATAGGTTATGGGTTCTTTCTCTTATATGGCTTTGATTATGAAATCATGATTGTTCATTGAATCTTCATTCTTCAAGATTTCAACCGGCCCTCATTCAATCTTCACTCTCCAACTTCCACCATCTCGCTCTCGACATTCGGTACAGTCTCTCTCTCTCTGTCTCTCAGACTCTCTCAATCTATCTCCATCTCTCTCGCCCTATATCTCTTAGATAGCTAACAATATTTATTTGAAATATTTTTAGTTGATTTCGCCCTAATCAATTCCTGTCAGTCTTTTAGTTTTAGTCTCAAACTATCAGGTAACGTTTTCTAATCCTCATGTGGATTTTTATTTTGAATTTTTGATATTTCATTTTGTCTATTATAGTGTGGTAGTAGTAATATGGAATTTTTCTGCCATCTGGCCGTCTGGGTATTGGATATATTGCATAAAATTTTTGATTTCCTGCAAGGATCTGTTATCTGTTGAAATCTGTCCACAATGATTGTCTATTAGTCTGTTGAAATATGTTGTTTTTGATGTGTGTGTTTTAGCTATCATCTTTTTGCTCCATTTCCTTGCTTTATGTTTTTCTCTGTTACATTCATTGCAAAAATCTGACAAACATTTTGAGTTGTCCTTAGCATGCCAATTAGTTGCATCTTATTATTAACCCTTTGCTCTTTGGAGTCCGACTGTACCCACAACAAATACAGTGCAGTGCAATACTCCCTTTCCAGCTTTACATTTATGCTATCCATGCCTTCTTCTGTTATATTATATATGATACTTTTTTGTCAATGTTGAGATTGGTAATTAGTTTGAACTGATCATATTCGTTGATGTAGATAGAATTATAAAAATTTAACATTTATTGAGCTTGCATTTAATAGATTCATTAGTTGAATAAAAGAAAGTAGTACAATGACAATTTAACTCTTTGTGTTTTTGCTGTACGTGGACAATACATGGTGATATTTGTGCATTTTTGTTATATGCTAATTAAGTTTTTTTATTTTTTATTTTTTATAATATATATATACAAATTGCAAAATTTTATAAATTGTTGATTTTTTTTTTTTAACTAATTGTAGATTCATGGATGGTAATTCAAATAGTGGTGCTAAGAATATCAGTTCTATTGCTAGTGCTTCGGCTTCATCTGGTCCTATTCTCATAGATAGCACTATGCTTCTCATTAATAATTAGAATGTTAAGTGTGTTGGTAGTGGACCTACTACAAATGTTGGAACTCAAAACCCTAGTTCAAGACTCCCACCAAAACCTAAAAAAAATGAGCAAACATCAGTTGTCTGGGAACATTTTACCAAGATAGAAGGGGGTGATCTTGAAGATCCGAAATCAAAATGCAACTATTGTAGCAAAATCTTTAGTTGTCACTCTAGAAGACAAGGTACTTCATCCATGCTATCACATTTGAAGAATAGTTGCAAGAAATATCCTGGTAGGTTTGAAAAATTAGATAAATCACAATCCCAGTTGAGTTTTGATGTTAAGAAGGAATGACAAGTGGGAGAAGGATTTGTTGGTAATCTTGTGATTGCGAAAAACAATGCTAGGAGCGGTAGCAATTGCTAATACGATAATTGTAGATGAGTTGCCTTTTAAGTTTGTGGAGGTGAAGGGTTTTAAGATTTTATGAAGACAGTTGAGTCTAGGTTTCAAATCCCCTCTCGCTACACTGTGATGAAGGACTGTATAAAGCTCTTCCTATCTGAGAATGAAAAGTTGAGGTCAATGTTCTTAACAACCAGTCTTCGGGTTTGTCTTACCACTGATACGTGGACTTCGGTGCAAAACCTTAATTATATATGTATTGGCTATTTTATTGATAGTGATTGGAACTTGCACACAAGAATTTTAAACTTTTCTTTAGTTCCTAATCACAAAAAAGAGACCATTGGAAAGAAGGTGGAGTCTTGTATGCTTGAGTGGGTATTAGTAGCATCTTTACCATCACAGTTGATAATGCTAGTTTCAATGATATTGTTATTGAGTACTTGAAGAGGAGAACAAGAGGTAAGATGGGCACGGTATTGGAGAATGAGTTTATGCATGTGAGGTGTGTAGCATACTAAACCTAATTGTTATTGAGGGTTTGAAAGAGGTTAGTGACTCTATTGTGAAGATTCGAAATGTGGTGAAATATATAAAGTCTTCACCTTCAAGATTTAAGAAGTTTAAGGGTTGTGTAGAGAGAGAACAAATTTCTTTTAAGGGTTTGCTGTGTCTTGATGTTCCAACTAGATGAAACTCCACATATAAGATGTTAGAAGCCGCTGAAAAATGTCAAAGTGCTTTGCAACTTATGGAAGAGGAAGATGGACACTTTATTTCTACATTGTTGAGGAAGGGCATAGGAGAAGGGGGTTGAGACTGCCTACTTTTGATGATTGGGATAATGTTAGGATTTTTCTTAAGTTTCTGAAACTTTTTTATGATGTGGCAATGCGACTTTCAGGGTCTTTATATGTAACATCTAATATGTATTTCCAAGAAATTTGTAGCATTCAAACACATTTACAAACTTTTAGTGAGAGTGGTGATTATGTATTGAGTGCATGGTGGAAAAGATGAAGGTGAAGTACAACAAGTATTTGATAAGGTTAACTTGATGTTGTTTGTTGTGGTTGTCCTTGATCCACACACGAAATTGGATTCGTTAGATTATTGGTTCAAAGAAGCTCTCAATGTTGAGCAAACAACTCAAATGATTACAAAATTGAGGCAACACATTGACAAATTATATGATCACTATGACAACGTTGGTGGGAGTTCATCTCAGGTTCATCATGATAGTGATTCGCCTCAATGTTC
>FXXK01001529.1:66950-89269 GCA_900184695.1 Betula pendula | reverse complement strand
TAAGCTTTTAGCATACTAATGCCGTTATAATACCGGTTTTACTTTAAATAGTATTTTTGGCATTAATTAAATAAATGCCATAGTAATGCCCCTATGAAAATATGTGGTAATGCTACTACCTCTTTTATATGTCATCCATAATGCCTAAGTAACATTAGGGAGGTTAGATAAATGGTTTAAAGCCGAAAGTTACAAAAGTATAAAATAAGCTTTTGGCGATTTTATACTAATTTACTATCACATGTACAAAACTGTATTGCAGTTATCACTTGTGTGGATATTCTCTGAAAGCTGTGAACTGTAAGTATAAATTACTTACTGAGAAATGATACTGATTTTAATAATATAATGATTGTAGATTTATTTATTGACTGTCTAAAACTGTTTGGTTGTGATTGATGCATATTGTGAATACCGTTGTAACTAATAAGTATGTTAATAACAAAAACTGGTGAGTAGTAGGAGGTGATGCTGCCAGTGGAACCTTAAGCTCCCATGAAAGATTTAATAATAACAAGACTGAAACCATAGGCTTTCAGCAACAAACAAATAAGCTTTATATGGAGGAGTGTCGGCTCCAAAAATATTCGTTAACCGAATGTCGACTCTTCACGAGTGGAGTGAAATAAAAGAAATAAGACTTGTATTTAAAACTGTCATTTCATCTCATTATTATTTATTGCTTTAGACGTATATGTATTTATGTGTTTAATTGTTATGGGGTGGAATACAAATATATATGTATGGCTGAGGTTATACTATTTATTAGTTTTTTCATATGCTTATCTTATCAGCTGTGTTAAATGGTTTCCGTTTGGAAATCTCTTTAGCTGCTTTTATAATCATGTGAAGATGTTATTTTCATAAGTGTGATAACTAATGAAATCAGTAATCCTCTATATTTATTGAAACAGTTGACTTACTTAATTATTCATCTCATTGTGGTATTATCCACAATTACATAGAGGAATGTGCAGGAATGGAGGATGATGATCAGGATAGTCAAGGTTCTTATGCCGATCCTGATATATATGGATGGGGCTATCTATTGTCTCTTTATTATGATAGACTACCTTTCTTAGCCTATATGTTGCTTATATGTAAAATCAGTCTTATGTATGCATCTTCCTTTATTTTGTAATGTAAACGTTTATTATAGTTACTCTTGTAAAAATGTCGCATGTGTTATTATTTTATCGCTTTAGTGTGTATTTATTATGTAAGAACATCATGTTTATATTTATTTATCATGAGGCATTTTTAAATTGTTCTAAAATGTCATGTGAGAATTACCATTCTCATTAAATAGGATAAATATAAAGTAAAGTGTTCTTAAATGTTTAGGTCAATATGTCGAGCTGATAAAATATATTATGGTATTGTACAAAAAAAAAAAATATATGTACTTATTTATATCTTCCGTTGCGAAATTTTATTCTTTTCTTAGATGTTTAGTAATTCATGTGGTTATTCAGACAATACCACTTACACCTTGTAATAAAAGGCGGGCGTTACAGTTGTAGACGAAGAAAAAACCATGTCGCCTTCCTCAAATTCTCGTTTAGTGCGATGTTGGTCGGCTATTGTTTCATTCGGTTTTGGGCATCCGTCAGATGTTGTTTGAGAGCCCGAAGAGTACTGTCTTGTGCTGCCAAAGGTAGTGTCCATGTGGACGATTGTTGAGGTCCAATGTCATACCCAACAAGGGTTGGGGGTGGTCGCCCATAGACCTGCTTCGAAGGGAGTCATCTTTGTCGAAGCATGATAGGTGGTATTATACCAATATTCTGCCCACGAAAGCCATTTGACCCATTGCTTGGGTTGAGAGCTGACCAAGCACCACAAATAAGTCTCTAAGCATCGATTAACTACCTCCGTTTTGCCCGTTAGTTTGAGGGTATAATCGGAACTCAGTTTCAACTTAGTACCTTGAAGGTGAAAAAGTTCTTGCCAAAATACTAATGAAGAGCTGTCGCGGTCAGAAACGATAGATTTGGGCAATCCATCTCTCTCTTTTATATTTTTGAATAAAATTGATATAGTAACTCTACCACTATAAATAATAGGTATAGTATTTTAAAAAAACACATGGACGGCATAACTGCATAATTATGAATGATTTATGTTATATCTTTGTAATATTTTGGCATAATAACAACATTAGCGTAACTAATGTTTAAAAATATTTTAAAACTTTGGGCAGCATAACAGCGTATTTATAGAATACCCAATTAAATTTGGGCATCATAACGGCGTTTTGATAATTTAAATAAACAATATATAAAAGTGGAGTTTAAAACTTTGTTTAAAATATTCTCTAGATATAAAACTATGCATTTTAAAGTAAAAATGAAAACTTTTAACTTTAATCACTTACCTAGAAAACACTGGATGAAAGCCAACTCACTTAGCTTATCTCTCTTCTGGCAGTGAGAGGAAAAGAAAAAGAAAACTTTTTCTTCTTCTGTTTTGAAAGTGAAAAGCCGAGTGAAAGTGAAAGTGATGTTTCTCTTCCTTTTTATAAGATTTTGGAGGGCTGAGATCATTCCATCTTTTTTTATCGGATGGCTAGGGTGCTTTTGCAATTTGACTACTCAAAGATTTTTATTTGATTCACATGGCTTTCGATCACCTATTAATGATCCAATATTCTCAAATCTCTTTCTTCTATCCAATTGTCCTACCATCATTATGAAAGGTAACTAATAGTTTTAAGGATGGTTTGAGACTAACTAGGACGTGTATGTTATGAAGCTGCCCAGATTATTTTTTTTTTTTAATTTCGTCCAGCTACCCTGCTGAGCAGTTTGGATGAGTTTTCGTCTTCTTACCGAAATCCAAAAATCATGAAATTTGGAGGGTAGATAGAGGATTACGAAATGAGTATTCTGGCTTTTGAATCAATCAAATTGGAGTTCGTTTGACCTTATTTTCATCATTTTTAGTTTAAAGTTTATTTATACTTTTTAGTAATTAAAAAGTGTTCCAATAGACTCAAAATTTCTACCATGTGTTCTACACATATTACATATTTAGTAATTAATTTCATGGTAAGAATCCTTCAAGAAATGGTTCATAACTTTTAAGTCACATTTCAAAATGGTAAAAGATATAATATTCTTTATTATTTGTTGGGAGTTGGGCCTAAACGACCATGCCGACCCATATCCCATTTTTTGGGAACGGCCCATAGATGAGGAGACCGAACCTATATACATATATCTGCCGATCTTCATCTCAAGGGTCGGTTGGCGCACCAAGGTCTCCCCCCAAACCTTCAGGTTCGGCTCCCGGATAAAGGACGTAATGATTCTTTATGGAGAGAGGACAAGATCATTTATGGCTAGCATTTAAGGCAGCCGGCCTTGGTTGCTGCTCCCGCATGTTTTCGAGATCTACACCTGCCCCTTAGGACGCGATGATGTGACAAGCGGACAAAGGCTCGGATGACGTGGGCCAGTACTTACGCGACACGCGGAAGACTCATTAATGGATCTTATGGGCATAGAAGACAATAAGGAACTTAGGGTCCCACCACAGAGGTTCATTAAATGAGCCTCGGGGGGTCCGCCACTATATAAGAAGCGGGGTAAGGTTCGGTGCAAGGTATGTAACAAAAAACCTAAAAAATATTAGTAAGTTCTCTCTGATAAAAACTTACTCGAAAAAGATACTGACTTAGACTTGGAGCTATCCCCCGCCGGTAGCCCCCGGCAAGCTCTTGTGTCTAACGTTTTCTCTGTTCTGAGGTCCCTGACCAGCCGGAGTTGGAAACTGCACGAACAGTTTGGCGCCGTCTGTGGGACGTGATTTTGTTCTTACTAACAAAACCAATCCGATTGTGATGGGAAAAGCTCAAAAAAGGGGGACAAGCAGCCTGAGAAGAAGAAGCCCATAGCCGAACAGGACTATAATTTCACCCCGCTAAACACAACTGTAGCGGAAATATACACGGTAATTAAGAAAGACCCCGGTTTGAGGCGACCCGAGAAAATGCAGGCCCCTCCAGAGAAGCGAGACACGCGTAAGTATTGTGATTATCATCAGGATCACGGCCACGAGACCGAGGATTGCGTCTCCCTTCGATGGGAGATAAAGAGAATGATTAAAGGAGGGAAGCTAGCTCAGTTCGTCGCGGCTAATAGACAAACAAGGTACGACAAATCGCACACAGAGCGGCGGCACCGTGATGAGGCTCGCACGCATGACGACCGCCGTCGTCCAACCACTCCCCCCAAACGTCGGAATCGTGCAGATGATTACAGAGCCGACAGTGAGACAAGACACCGCCGAGCTGACAGCGAAGCGGGACACGACAACGACCGCAACATCCGCCGACGGGCAGGTTTCGAAAGAGATCGGGAGCGCGTTGGGGAAATCCACACCATAGCCAGCGGCTTCATAGCCGGCGGTTCGTCCAGCTCGGGAAGGCGGGCCTATGCCAGGAAGTTGCCCTCCGAGGAAGTGCTCTCCCTTGAAAGACCCTCAACGGCTCGCAGGACAGAATTGGATGCTGTTACGTTCTCCTCAAAAGATGAAGAAGGGGTTTTCTACCCCCATGATGATGCGTTAGTGGTAACCCTAATGATAGCAAACTTTAATATCCACCACATCCTAATCGACAATGGAAGCTCGGCCGACATCCTGTTCCTTAGTGCTTTCAAAAAGATGAAAATTGAACGGAAACGGGTGGTTCCGGCCCCCACTCCCTTGGTGGGCTTCACAGGTGAAAAAGTCTTCCCAGTAGGGACGATCTCCCTCCCACTCATAGCAGGTTCGGCCCCTAGACAAAAGACTGTTATGACAGATTTCCTGGTCGTTGACAAGCCGTCAGCTTATAACGCTATCATTGGGCGGCCAACCCTGAATAAGCTGATGGCTGTAACATCCACTTACCACTTAAAGATGAAGTTCCCTACCGACCACAAAGTGGGGGTGGTGCAGGGAAATTAGAAGGAGTCCCGCCAATGTTACAATCTGACCCTTAAAGAGCCTCGAGCCAAAGAGACCCTCCCTGTTTATTACGACATAAAAGATGAGGGCGTGATGCAAACGGCGGAGCCGAACGAAGACCTGGTTGAGGTAGCAATTGATGGTCCGGACCGCATAGTGAAGATCAGGTCACGGTTGTCGGAAGAGTTAAAGACCGAGCTTTCAGAATTCGTAAAGAAAAACGTCGACGTGTTTGCCTGGTCGCATGAGGATATGCCCGGTATTGACCCTGCTATTATCTCGCACAGATTGAATATAGACCCCGCAGCGAAACCGATCAAGCAGAAGAAGAGGAACTTTGCTCCTAAGCGGAACAAAGCAATAGCTAAGGAAGTTGACAAGCTAATGGAGGCGGAATTCATCAGGGAAGCCCACTACCCTGATTGGTTAGCCAATGTAATGATGGTCAAAAAATCCACGGGTAAGTGGAGAATGTGCGTAGACTTTACAGACCTCAATAAGGCCTGCCCTAAACACAGCTTCCCGCTCCCGAGGATCGATCTTTTGGTGGACTCTACTTCAGGCCACAATCTCTTAAGCTTTATGGATGCCTTCTCGGGTTACAATCAAATCCGGATGCATGAGTTCGATCAAGAAGCAACATCCTTCATCACGGATAGGGGGTTGTACTGTTATAAGGTGATGCCCTTCGGCTTGAAGAACGCAGGAGCGACTTACCAACATCTGGTGAACACAATGTCCAAAAGCCAAATTGGGAGGAACGTAGAGATATATGTGGACGACATGCTGGTGAAAAGCCTGAAATCTGACGATCACCTGGCTGACCTTGAGGAAACCTTCGGCATCCTAAAACGCTACAAAATGAGACTCAACCCCGCCAAATGTGCTTTCGGTGTCTCTTCTGGGAAGTTCCTGGGCTTCATGGTCTCACATCGAGGCATTGAGGCCAACCCGAAAAAAATAAAGGCGGTATTGGAGATGGACGTCCCCCCAGAACACAAAACAACTGCAACGGCTCACTGGACGGATAGCCGCCCTCAACAGGTTTATTTCGAGATCCACAGATAAATGCTTGCCCTTCTTCAGAATCCTGAAAAAGGTCTTTGTTTGGGGGGAAGAATGTGAAGAAGCCTTTCGCAATTGAAAGCTACCTGGTTAGCCCTCCACTCCTCAGCCGAACGATAGAAGGTGAGCCACTCTATGTCTACCTCGCGGTGTCTGACTCCGCTGTCAGTTCAGTTCTGATAAGAGAGGACCAGGAACACAAAGACTGGTATACTATACCAGTAGGGCTCTTCGAGGTGCCGAAAGCAAGTACCCCACAGATTGAAAAGCTAGCCTTTGCGTTAGTAACTTCGACCAGGAATTGAGGCCTACTTTCAAGCTCACACGGTTCGGGTGCCTGACCGACCCACCTCTGAAAGAATTTTGTTCAAGCCCAATATCCCGGGTGCCTGGTAAACTGGGCGGTAGAGTGGGGAGTTCGACATCGAGTACTTCCCAGGCCAGCTATAAAGGCCAAGCATTAGCCGACTTCATAGCAGAGTTCACGAGCCCAACAGCCAGGAAGATCAACCGGCTAATGATCTGTGAAAGATCTGCGCAGATGGGTCGGCAACGAAAAGACGAAGTGGGGCAGGCATAGTTCT
This sequence comes from Betula pendula, assembly GCA_900184695.1. Taxonomy (NCBI): domain Eukaryota; kingdom Viridiplantae; phylum Streptophyta; class Magnoliopsida; order Fagales; family Betulaceae; genus Betula; species Betula pendula. The sequence continues at coordinate 82,667 of FXXK01001529.1, read as the reverse complement.
AACGACCCTAAAGGGTCAAAGAATAAAACACGCCGTCCGAATGGATTTCAAGGCCTACCAACAAGCGGAAGGAAAAGAGCCCGTGATAGCAGGCCTGACGATCGCTCACGAGCTTGGAGCCGAGAATGTTGAGATCCACACAGACTCGCGTGTGATAGCGGGTCACATCCTGGGCGAATACGAGGCAAAGGGAGAGAAGATGAAGAAGTACCTCGTGAAGGTCAAGGAATTGGCAGCCCGGTTCACGCACTTCCACGTGAAAAAGGTCCCTAGAGAGGAGAATGTGGAGGCAGACAGGCTAGCACGAATTGGGTCAGCACCAGAAGAAGAGCTGGAGGATTCCGAAGAGCAGGTTCGGCTACTATCTTCACCGGCCATCATGGGCGGTTCCCAAGTCTGCGCAATACGAGATCCCCCAGAGTGCGCCCGGGAGATATTCCGGTACATTGCGGAAGGCCAACTCCCGGCAGACCGAAAGGCCGCCACCAAAATACGCCTGAAAGCTTCTAAATATACGGTTATAGATGGATCTCTCTATCGGCGAGGCCTTACCCTGCCACTCCTCAAATGCCTAACCCAGGACGAAGCTAACTATGCCTTGAAGGAGATTCATGGTGGAGTATGTGGCAGTCACTCCGGAGGACGCATCCTAGCTCACAAGGCCATCAGAGCCGGATATTACTGGCCAAAGATGTATCAACAGTCCATGGAAATGGTAAGAGCGTGCGACAAGTGTCAAAAAATTTGCGAACGATCAGAAAAGCCCACCGGAAGAGCTCACTCCAATCACGTCTCTGTGGCCCTTCTCTATGTGGGGGTGGACATGTTGGTCCCCTTCCGCCCGGAAAAGGAGGCGTCAAGTTTGTGGTAGTGGCGGTCGACTACTTTACTAAGTGGTAGAAGCAGAAGCCCTCGTGCACCATCACCTCTCAAAACATACACCATGTTCCTATGGAGGTCGGTAGTTTGCAGATATGGCCTCCCCCACGCTTTTGTCACAGATAACGGAAAGCAGTTCGATTGCCAGGCGTTCCGGGATTGGTGTGAAGACCTCAAAGTTAGGAACTACTTCTCTTCGCTGAAGCACCCACAAGCTAACGGGCAGGTGGAAGCTACAAACAAAACCATTTTCAAGATATTGAAGAAGAAGCTCGAAGACAGGAAGGGCGCTTGGGCTAAGCAACTACACGAAGTCTTGTGGGCCTACAGAACCACCGAAAGAACCCCTACGGGGGATACTCCATTCGGCTTAGCCTTTAGGTCGGAAGCTGTCATCCCCGTAGAAATGGAGCTCCCCAACCTTCGCGTCCAGAAATATGATCATGAGCTAAATGAAGAAGGATTGAAGTTGTCCCTAGACCTCCTGGACGAAAGACGGGACCAAGCAGAGATGGTAATGGCCTCGTATCGTCAGAAGACAGCCCAGTACTTCAACCGGAGGGTCAAACCCCGACGGTTCCAAATTGGTGATTGGGTGCTCAAGAGAGTCACCTTGGCAACTAAGGAGCGCACGGATGGAAAGCTAGCTCCAAACTGGGAAGGGCCCTACAGGGTCGTGGGGTGCAACCGACCTGGTGCTTATCATCTCGAGACTTCAGAAGGGAGGAGGCTGCCCCACCCTTGGAACGCAGAGCACTTAAAGCGATATCATCAGTAATCTCTCGTACTTTTGAGGTTGTATTTTATTAACTGATGAAAATTCGTCTACCCTTTGTTGTTCCACTTTTTTCTCTCATTTACATGTGAACGACGTAAAGAATGTGATGTGAACTAGGCGCAATCCCCTTCTCCAAGGTCGCCATTTTGGTTCCGTCATTGAGGTCTGCGACCCCTTGACATGCCGAACCGAGATCGAAAGATCCGCACACCGTCATTGAGGCCCATGACCCTCCTTTGACATGCCGTGCGTGTGATCCTAGATCACCACCTGGTTCCGTCACTGAGGTCCGGCCAACGACCCCTTGACATGCCGAACCAAGATCAGATGATCCGCGCATCGTCATCGAGGTCTTGAACCCTTTGACATGCCATGCGTGTGATCCAAGATCAAAATCATGGTTCCGTCATTGAGGTCGCGACCGACCCCTTGACATGCCGAACCTGATATACCGAACTGAAGCAGGGAACTTCAAAATCAATAGCCAACATCTCAACTGCAAAAGTTGGCTCCCCTCTTCAGAATACAACCCTAACAGTACGCTGACAGCAAAGGATTTGCGAAGCAAATTGAATAATCTGGCCAAGCCTAATCGCAATATAGGCGGACAAGTTGTGGTAAAATGAAACTTCCTCATTTTCATCCTTTCTGTGAAAAGCGTGCGTAAATGGCATGTTTGTTTCAGCATTGTAAAGGATAAAACACTACGAATGACTTGTTTCATTTCAAAAGAGGGGAGGAAGTGCGTAACAGATCCAACAAACAAAAGCGAGAAGCCCAAAGGCTCTCTTTCCGAACAAAATAAAACAAAGGAAAAACGCCCAAACAAAAGTGGCTATATCAACAAGCCATGGGTCATCAACCCTTGCAAAAACGAAAACAAAAGGTAAAAAGAAGAACAGGAGGTTGAAGCAAAAGCATAGCTTCCGCTTCAATCCTCATCGGTAGAGAAACCGCCAGCAACGTAGGCGTCCAATCCATATTCCTCCCCCATCAGCATGCGCTGATCGCGCAACTTCTCGCGTAAGGGACGAAGCTGCCCTTTGAGGCGGCGAATCTCCCCCTCCAGATAGGCCACTTGGTTCTCCAAGCGGCCGAGCCGTATTCCCTGATGGAAGTCATGCGCCTTGGCTTCCTTGGGCGTTCGGCGCTCCCTGCTAGGCCCTGCCTCCGAAAATGCAAATCCTGCGCCAGGAGGAGGATGACCTTGGTCGTCCTCTGCAACCCCGTCGTCCTCAGTATTAACAGTGGGGTTCGACGTCCCCTCCGTCAGGTTCGGAGGGACCCCCACTCATTCCCCTTCCGGTGGACCAGGCACTACCCCCGGAACGGAGAAAGGATCGCTGCTGGAATAACCGGCAGACCTTGAGAGGCGGTTGATAGACTCGGAGTCAGAAATCGAGACCCTTGGAATGGGTCCAATGGTTCTCACCTGGGCTCGAAGCCGCCTGCTCCGACGAGAACCGCTCGGAGGTTCAGGTGCAGGGACCCTTCGGGGCCCTCTTCGACGCGCACCTCCATCCATAGTATGAGCTCTCCAAAAGTAAAAGGAAGAAGAAATAGTGGGTGCGGCGAACGGACGGCGAAGGAGAATGAAGAGCGAGGCTGAAGAAATGGTATGTGCAGCCTTCCCCTAAATAGGCACGCCAGGCCTGGGAAACCCAATAGGCGCGCCTCTCGGAGAGCTGCACCATTTACTGTGTAGCGCACAATTACCAATACCCCTGAACGAGGCTTTTCAAATTCCCGAAAACAGAATAACTGAATCACGGCTCGTTCTGGTCAAGTGCGAAAGCGCCTGGACAATGTTCCAAATTACAGAGTCGGATGACAAGACAAAGTCAAAGAATCTCATTATGAGGGTTGGGCTCAATCTTGTCGTGAAGGCAATAGCTAAAAAGAAAAAGTGGGACCCAATACGAAGGCCCGGAACAACCATTCTAATGCAAAGCAGCCGAGGTAAAGAGAGTAATAAACACACTAATTCATATTACAACGACATAAGTTTATAAGCCTATACACGAGGTCTATGTACAACTATGAAAGGGGTGAACCACCGCTAGCAGGAGGTTCGGCCCCGGGTTCGTTGCCGGCCCCAGCACTGGACTCACTCCCAGCGCCGGATACGCCGCTCGGTCCGGCCCCGACTTCACCTCCAGCTGCTGCCCGAAGCCTTGCTATAGGAGGAGGAACAGACCACATGGCGCGGGCATCTGGCAGCTCCACTACCCCGATTGCCTGGAGCTCCGCCAAGGCTCGAGGGTCGGGTCGAATCTCTTCAATCTTGACGGTGGGTACTCTGTGCTTCAGTCGCTCATCCACCGCCATCGCTTGAAGGGTCTCGAACCCGTGGATCCAAGTACGGTTCCTGACCAAGTGGACCACATTAAGCTGACTCCTGTACCTCTTCACCAACTAGTTCGCCTCTTGATGCTTCCGCATCATACGATCTACCACATCGATGGCGGCCTTCTCTTGGTCCCGAAGGTCGTTATTTTCCTTATTCAACGTCGCCATCTCCTCCCGCAGTAAGGCCAGCTGTTCTTCAGCGATCTCCAACCCTTTTCGCGCAGAACTACGCTCGGCCTCCACGGAACGGAGATTGCGAGACAAGTCTGAAACCTCCGCTTTAAACCCCGCAATTAGCCCTTTCTGCTCGTCGACGACCCCCTGCAACCACGACGAACGACCCAATAACTCTGACTCTGATTGCGTCGACCTTGCAAGCCTAGCTCGAAGATTGGCCATCTCTCCCCTAAGTCTGGAAGCGACCATGTCGAGTCGGAGTACATCGGAGGTCAGCTCGTCGATCTTCGTTTGCCCGGCATCAACCGCCGAGCGAAGTTGGTCATATTCGGAGGACTTCGCCTCCAAAACTTCCTGCCTCTTCAGAGCTTCAAAAAGCTCCTTGTCATGGCTGACCGACTTCTCTTCTAGCTCGAGATTCCTGGCCTTTAAAGCCGCGATCGTGGACCTAGCAGCTATAAGCTCTTCCTCCTGAGCTTCTAGCCTCCTCTTCCACTCGAGGAACGAGTCCTAGCTAGAATGCAGATGTTTGCCAAGCGAATCCACGGCAATCAGAAAACCCTGCAAAAAACAACAGCAACGAACTAATTTGACGGGTAATCCAAGTTTCAGAGGGACTAAGACGAACAATAACAACCGCGCGGCATACCTCAATTTGGTGACGGAGGCTGAGGACAGGATCTTCTTGAGACCCGACTACCTCCCACCATACGAGACCGCTGCTGGAAGCCATTTCTTCAACTCCAGGTCCCGGAACTTCGGGCTCACTTTGGACCTTTGAATAATCGTGGACCTCAAGAGCAGTGACCTCCGTGCTCAAACTGACACCGGTAGCAATGGGCTCGAGGCCTTCCTGTTGGGGAACTGGCAAATCTAAAAGTTCGGGCTCGTCTCGAACCTCGAAAGGGACCCGCCACGGTAGGTTCGGTTTCTTCCTGATCGGCCACAGCCTCTACACCCTCGATTTCGGAAATAGAGGCTGCTTTGGTCGCAATAACCTCTGGCTCGAACTCCTCCGAAGCCACCAGGGGAACGACCCTTATCTCTTCAGTAGTCGGCTCGATGGCCGACGTTCGGGAGGGGGAAAACGGCAGAGCTACCCTCTCCCCGTCACCTTCAATAAAGGGAGCAGCTTCGGTTGAAGGCCCCGAACCCTCGTCTACGAAGAGGACGTTGACACTTCGAGCTTTCTTCATTGGGGGGTACATCTTGATAAACTCCGCATACTCGTGACTTTCCGTTCCCCCCTCTTTGAGGAACGGAGAAGGGCTCGCCTCCTCCGAAGGCTCTGCAACTTTTCTCTTGAGAACATGAGTCCTCGCCATAAGGGGAACGTCGTCCTCGTCATCATCCTGGCTGTCGTCAAGAATAATTGGACCTTCTACAACCTGGGGGGCATCCCCTATCAATGAGTCTCCCTCAACAGACAGAGAAAGAGAGATCGATCCTCCGTCGGAAGAGGAGGAGGGTTCGGCCTCCTTAATTGGGGCAAGGCTCGGCCCCTTAGACCTCGTTCACCTGGTCGAATCCTCTGCCTTCCCTTTCTTCTTTGAAGGAAAAAGCGTATCTGGAATATGGGCCATTCCGCCGCACCTATGCGCAGAAAAGCCTAGGTATTTCTGCAAATTGGCAGGGCGGAGCAGAAATCCCAAGTTCGATTCTTCTCCCTCCGCCTCCATACTCACTGTAGACCAAGCCACCATGCGGTCGACTCTGTCTTGTTGGGCAGCCGTCAACTTCGGTTTTGGAAATGCTCTCTTCGATTTTGAGTCCCCCCATCTACGAGGAACCCGAGCCTCTGGCGGGCGGTCCCACAAAATGGGAGGAAGCTCCCATCCTAAGCCAGAGACAAAGCAGAAGGATGTCTCAAAGCGGGGGTTACTTTGCCACGTGGTCGGAGAGGAAAAGAACTTCCTATCCCGACCCTACAAAGTCCAGGTATGGCCGTATTTGACCCGACCGAATAGGTTCAGAAACTCCTGAGCGGTCAGTTGTTCGCCATTCCCTAGGACCATTGGCCATGCTACGCAGCAGGCCACCACATGCCGCCAGGCGCCGGCCTTGAGCTCCGTGGGGGCCATCTCCAAGATATGCAATATTTCGCGGGCCACCTAGGAAAAGGGAAGCTGGAGCCCGGCCAAAAGAGCTTTCTCAAAAACGCACACTTCGTGCTCCAAAGTATTCCCGAAAATATCATCATTGGGCCCCGGAATCCGAATTCCCACTCCGTCAGGAATCTCATAAGTTTTTCTTGACCTTTCAGCATCCTTCGGCTCCAAGGTGGTCCGCCAAGTTTCGGGGGCCGCCGAAGCATCCAACTTTGAAGATTTCGAGGGCTTCGAAGACCTTAAAGATTTCGAAGATTTCTTAGGCATTGTGTCGAACAGGAGAATGCTAAGTTGAAAGCGAAAGGCAGAGAGGGTCAGCAGCTGTAAAAAAAACCTTTGGGGAGTTAACCGTGATGGCTAGGGATCCTTCGCAAAGAAGATAAGAAGGAATCTTCATCGAAGCATACCTACACGCGTCAAAACGGGACACCTCCGAGAAAAGATGTGGGCAAAATTTAAACACGTGTAGCGGCATTAATGGCGATACGCTATCCCGTGTCCCCACAAACGATGGTTCTTTCCCAAAGGCATAATAAAATTCTCCCGCCATTTTTAGCACACGGCGCGAGAAATTTTAGGGGGTAACTGTTGGGAGTTGGGCCTAAACGACCATGCCGGCCCATATCCCCTTTTTTGGGAACGGCCCATAGATGAGGGGACAGAACCTATATACATATATCTGCCGATCTTCATCTCAAGGGTCGGTTGGCGCACCAAGGTCTCCCCCCAAAACCTTCAGGTTCGGCTCCCGGATAAAAGACGTAATGATTCTTTATGGAGAGAGGACAAGATCATTTATGGCTAGCATTTAAGGCAGCCGGCCTTGGTTGCTGCTCCCGCATGTTTTCGAGATCCACCTGCCCCTTAGGACGCGATTGATGTGACAAGCGGACAAAGGCTCGGATGACGTGGGCCAGTACTTATGCGACACACGGAAGACTCATTAATGGATCTTATGGGGCATAGAAGACAANCGGATAAAAGACGTAATGATTCTTTATGGAGAGAGGACAAGATCATTTATGGCTAGCATTTAAGGCAGCCGGCCTTGGTTGCTGCTCCCGCATGTTTTCGAGATCCACCTGCCCCTTAGGACGCGATTGATGTGACAAGCGGACAAAGGCTCGGATGACGTGGGCCAGTACTTATGCGACACACGGAAGACTCATTAATGGATCTTATGGGCATAGAAGACAATAAGGAACTTAGGGTTCCACCACAGAGGTTCATTAAATGAGCCTCGGGGGGTCCGCCACTATATAAGAAGCGGGGTGAGGTTCGGTGCAAGGTATGTAACAAAAAACCTAGAAAATATTAGTAAGTTCTCTCTGATAAAAACTTACTCGAAAAAGATACTGACTTAGGCATCGGAGCTATCCCCCGCCGGTAGCCCCCGGCAAGCTCTTGTGTCTAACGTTTTCTTTGTTCTCAAGTCCCTGACCAGCCGGAGTTGGAAACTGCACGAACATTATTTATTTTAGAATATTATAGTTTCTTTAATACTTGTAAGGGTATTTTTATGATCCTAAATAATTATTTTTCTTGAGCGTCACAACAACCTTATTGCCAGTGCTCAATAGCCAACCACCGGTCCATGAAGCTCGCCCCATGATTTTATGGGCCTTTCCACATCCTCCAACAAGTGGGCAAGGTAGCTTATCGCCTCAATCTACCCCCTGGCTCTACCATCCACCCGGTATTTAGTGTCTCGTGTCTTAAACGTGTTGTGGGCCGAACTGATGTCTAGGCACAGGACTTACAAACCTTCGATGACAATGGCGCACTCCAGGTAACACCCCTCCGCATACTCAAGACCCGGAATGTCCAAAAGCGGGGTCGTCCTTTAGCCCAATTGCTGATTCAATGGACCAATTTATCCCTAGAAGATGCCACTTGGGAAGACGCCCACTCACTCCACAAACGTTTTCCAGATTTCCAACCTTGAAGACAAGGTTGATCTTAAGGGGGTGGAAATGTTAGGATCACATATGGCAAGCCATAAGGAACCACATAAGGCAAGCAACAATAAAAGAAGCAAAATGGAGTACTGGTATTTAACATGGAAGGTTGCAAATTTCATCAATAAAACACCCAACCAATACTTTCTCACATAGGACAATCCTCAGTTGGCAAGACAATAAGAATATAATTCTTTCCCTAGTAGAACCTCAATCGGTCCCCTATAAATGTAGCCCTAATTTGCAAGAACAAATCTTCAAAGAAAACAATAACAATTCAGTTTCATAGTTTCATATTCAAATACTGTTTCGTTCTATCATGTTCAATGGAGCAAATTGTCAATTTGTCAAGTCATTAAAACCATAATGATAATTACAGAACTGAAAATAGGTAATAGAACTAAAAATACGTTGATAATAGAGCTGGACACAAATCTCAAGTCAAACTGATTCTTCCCCTCGTCTCTCCAATATGTATAAGGATTACTTCGATAACACTTCATGCCCTCGAATGACGTATTATGGGATACACAACCCCTTCAATTAAGAAGTCCACTCGATATTCAATACTGGAAAGTCTCAGGATTTTTCCATATCCATTGTCTCCCCACTGTAGTCCACACGAATTCCTGACGAGCCAATAATTCTCTCCTTCCAAAGTCCCAAATCCGACCACAATAAGGCAGTGATATTCAATATCATCATCAACCTCCTCTTCACGAACCTCCTCTTCATGACCTTCACAAACCTCCTGAACCTCCTCCTCTTCATGAACTTCACGAACCTCCTGAACTTCCTGAACTTGAGAGGGTTTAAATATACCATTCTGTCACATAAAAGCACAAAGGTAAGAAAAGAACAAATTGATATTGTTATCATAATTATAAATTAATTACAATTACGTACCCCCCTGAAGTGGTCTAGTTTCTCATTCACTTTGACAATGATCACTACTGGCTGTTTCCTTACAATTGCCATCATCTTTTCTTCATCACAAGGATGCGTAATGCGAACACCGTCCACTTTTATCGCCTTCCTTCTCTAGAGGAATAAAAGATTGAGATAAATACAAAACAAAGATAGAGGACAAAAAAATATAAGTTTTATTCTTAATTTATTACCTGCAGTTTTGTTTTTGGAGTACCCTTTCGTTTCCTCCCAGTGAAAGGATAAACTACTTCTCTTCTGAGTCCATGTTTTTCGACCCATTTAAAAGCATCGAACGCACTATATCCATAAATGCATTTTTCTTCTGGCTTGCAAAAGTCTATCAACTCTTGCACAGACAATGCAGGTAGAGGCTTGTGATAATTCTTCAGTTTGTATGCTGCCGCGACTGTTTCAGCAACTACTATTGCCCAGCAATAGTCTACCACAAAAAAATAGATGTATATGTTAAAGTAATTAAATTTGTCTCTTCCTAATAGTTTAAGCTTTTAGAATAAGTGGTGATTTAACATAGTATCATAAGTCAAATATCTAAGTTCGAACCTTGACTCCGTCGTTTAGCAATTTACCTCTCCCTAATAGTCTAAGCTTTTTGAAGAAATGGTGATTTAACAGTATATATAATTGAAAATTATTACATAATTAAAGTATCAAATATTGCATGACTTACTACCACGCTGGTCATGAATGAAGTGCCGAAGAACACCTTGCCTACGCCGCCAATCACAATGCTGCTAACATATAAATCAAGCTAACATATAAATCAAGCTAAATAAACAGGTGCCAAATCAATCCAGAGAAATCCAAGACAGTCAAGGCAATTTCTCTCTCTCCATCTTTCTCCTCTCCTCCCCATCGTCACTGTCTCTCTCCCTCTCTCTTAAATTTCTTCCTATTGTCTTGCTTCAAGAACCAATCTGTGATGCTGTGGGTGCGTTAGTTTCGATTTTTGGATGATAATCATGAAGTTTGTAGTTAATTGATATACCATTGGATAATTCTGTATATTTTCTGTTGATGTTGGAAATTTGGGGTAAAAACTGAAAACCACCCTTGAACATTCACGAAATTGGTTGGCTGTTGACACTGGTTTTGGATTAATCTATGGATGGGTGTCTATATGTTGATGCAATTGACAATTTTTTATGTACCCATTAGATGATTTAACTATTTCGGTTGAATTTATGGATTTCCATTGATTATCTCTAAATCATACCTTGGTAATTAAGACAGTCAATGGCCAATCTGGGGTTTTTGTAGGTTCCTTCCCGTATTGAATGTGAAAATTATTGGTTGCAAAATTTTATAGATTTTCATGTTATGATTGCATCATCGTGTACATGCTTTTAACACAGTTACACAGTAACACAGAGTATATTATGTAATTTAGTTACACGGAAGTCACACACACGATTGAATAAATTTATGTATAGCATTTGACACATACCATGTTACCTAGTTACTCATGTATACATAGAATTTCACTTGTATACCGACTTAAAATCATACATGCATGCCTATACAGAAATTATACAAAACAAGACATGTACAGTCAATGACTTGGGAATGTGTGTGCTTGAGTGTTTTAGATGTATTCCTCCATTTGGTTGAAAGAAAAGAATTGACATGAATATGCAGGTTGTTTTTGAGAAACAAAATTTTTAATTTTTTTTTGGTTTGTGTGAGTCTCTGTGTGTGTGTGAGATAGAGAGAGGGATTGATTTTGTATTTGGGGGTGTTACTTTTATTGAACTGTGAATATTTGAGGCTTAGTTGAGGGTATTGCTTTTTGGGAATGTTTGTTTCTTGCATATACTGCAAGCTGACTCAAGATTAGTACTTGCAGTTAATTTGCTAATTGTTTTTTTTTTTTTATAAGTAAGAATGAGTACTTGCTGCTTAGTTTTGTTTCTGTGTGTGTATCTTAGCTGATTATAAATGTATTGGCAGTATAGAGTTGCAATTTCCTTTCTTCGAAATTGGGTTTCAAAAAAAGTTGGGATTTGAACATTTGCTAATATAAATTTGGTTTTCACCTATAAAATTTGGCCATTAAAAAAAAAAAAATCAAAATGACTAACATACATCAAGCATTAATACAATTCATCAAAGATTAGCCATATGAACATATCATTTCTTTATCATATAGATCTCACACGATATGATGGATTGTAGCCTGTTTTCTAGGATTTGGCGTTTTGTATTTTGTACTTATTTCATAATGGCCAAATTTTATAGGTGAAAACCAAATTTATATTAGCAAATGTTCAAATCCCAACTTTTTTGAAACCCAATTTCGAAGAAGGAAATTGCAACTCTATACTGCCAATACATTTATAATCAGCTAAGATACACACACAGAAACAAAACTAAGCAGCAAGTACTCATTCTTATATAAAAAAAAAAAAAACAATTAGCAAATTAACTGCAAGTACTAATCTTGAGTCAGCTTGCAGTATATGCAAGAAACAAACATTCCCAAAAAGCAATACCCTCAACTAAGCCTCAAATATTCACAGTTCAATAAAAGTAACACCCCCAAATACAAAATCAATCCCTCTCTCTATCTCACACACACACAGAGACTCACACAAACCAAAAAAAAATTAAAAATTTGTTTCTCAAAAACAACCTGCATATTCATGTCAATTCTTTTCTTTCAACCAAATGGAGGAATACATCTAAAACACTCAAGCACACACATTCCCAAGTCATTGACTGTACATGTCTTGTTTTGTATAATTTCTGTATAGGCATGCATGTATGATTTTAAGTCGGTATACAAGTGAAATTCTATGTATACATGAGTAACTAGGTAACATGGTATGTGTCAAAGCTATACATAATTTATTCAATCGTGTGTGTGACTTCCGTGTAACTAAATTACATAATATATCTGTGTTACTGTGTAACTGTGTTAAAAGCATGTACACGATGATGCAATCATAACATGAAAATCTATAAAATTTTGCAACCAATAATTTTCACATTCAATACAAGAACCTACAAAAACCCCAGATTGGCCATTGACTGTCTTAATTACCAAGGTATGATTTAGAGATAATCAATGGAAATCCATAAATTCAACCGAAATAGTTAAATCATCTAATGGGTACATAAAAAATTGTCAATTGCATCAACATATAGACACCCATCCATAGATTAATCAAAACAGTGTCAACAGCCAACCAATTTCGTGAATGTTCAAGGGTGGTTTCAGTTTTTACCCCAAATTTCCAACATCAACAGAAAAATACAGAATTATCCAATGGGTATATCAATTAACTACCAAACTTCATGATTATCATCCAAAAAATCGAAACTAACGCACCCACAGCATCACAGATTGGTTCTTGAAGCAAGACAATAGGAAGAAATTTAAGAGAGGAGGGAGAGAGACAGTGACGATGGGGAGGAGAGAAAGAGAGAGAGAGAGAGAGAGAGAGAGAGAGAGAAATTGCCTTGACTGTCTTGGATTTCTCTGGATTGATTTGGCACCTGTTTATTTAGCTTGATTTATATGTTAGCTTGATTTATATGTTAGCAGCATTGTGATTGGCGGCGTAGGCAAGGTGTTCTTCGGCACTTCATTCATGACCAGCGTGGTAGTAAGTCATGCAATATTTGATACTTTAATTATGTAATAATTTCAATTATTATACTGTTAAATCACCATTTCTTCAAAAAAGCTTAGACTAATTAGGGAGAGGTAAATTGCTAAACGACGGAGTCAAGGTTCGAACTTAGATATTTGACTTATGATACTATGTTAAATCACCACTTATTCTAAAAGCTTAAACTATTAGGAAGAGACAAATTAATTACTTTAACATATACATCTATTTTTTTGTGGTAGACTATTGCTGGGCAATAGTAGTTGCTGAAACAGTCGCGGCAGCATACAAACTGAAGAATTATCACAAGCCTCTACCTGCATTGTCTTGTGCAAGAGTTGATAGACTTTTGCAGCCAGAAGAAAAATGCATTTATGGATATAGTGCGTTCGATGCTTTTAAATGGGTCGAAAAACATGGACTCAGAAGAGAAGTAGTTTTATCCTTTCACTGGGAGGAAACGAAAGGGTACTCCAAAAACAAAACTGCAGGTAATAAATATAAGAATAAAACTTATATTTTTTGTCCTCTATCTTTGTTTTGTATTTATCTCAATCTTTTATTCCTCTAGAGAAGGAAGGCGATAAAAGTGGACGGTGTTCGCATTACGCATCCTTGTGATGAAGAAAAGATGATGGCAATTGTAAGGAAACAGCAGTAGTGATCATTGTCAAAGTGAATGAGAAACTAGACCACTTCAGGGGGGTACGTAATTGTAATTAATTTATAATTATGATAACAATATCAATTTGTTCTTTTCTTACCTTTGTGCTTTATGTGACAGAAATGGTATATTTAAACCCTCTCAAGTTCAGGAAGTTCAGGAGGTCGTGAAGTTTAATGAAGAGGAGGAGGTTCAGGAGGTTTGTGAAGGTCATGAAGAGGAGGTTCGTGAAGAGGAGGTTGATGATGATATTGAATATCACTGCCTTATTGTGGTCGGATTTGGGACTTTGGAAGGAGAGAATTATTGGCTCGTCAGGAATTCGTGTGGACTACAGTGGGAGAGCAATGATATGGAAAAATCCTGAGACTTTCCAGTATTGAATATCGAGTGGACTTCTTAATTGAAGGGGTTGTGTATCCCATAATACGTCATTCGAGGCATGAAGTGTTATCGAAGTAATCCTTATACATATTGGGAGAGACGAGGGGAAGAATCAGTTTGACTTGAGATTTGTGTCCAGCTCTATTTATCAACGTATTTTTTAGTTCTATTACCTATTTTCAGTTTCGTATATATCATTATGGTTTTAATGACTTGACAAATGACAATTTGCTCCATTGAACATGATAGAACGAAACAGTATTTGAATATGAAACTATGAAACTGAATTGTTATTGTTTTCTTTGAAGATTTGTTTTGCAAATTAGGGCTACATTTATAGGGGACCGATTGAGGTTCTACTAGGGAAAGAATATATTCTTATTGTCTTGCCAACTGAGGATTGTCCTATGTGAGAAAGTATTGGTTGGGGTTTTTATTGATGAAATTTGCAACCTTCCATGTTAAATACCAGTACTCCATTTTGCTTCTTTTATTGTTGCTTGCCTTATGTGGTTCCTTATGGCTTGCCATATGTGATCCTAACATTTCCACCCCCCTTAAGATCAACCTTGTCTTCAAGGTTGGAAATCTGGAAAACGTTTGTGGAGTGAGTGGCGTCTTCCCAAGTGGCATCTTCTAGGGATAAATTGGTCCATTGAATCAGCAATTGGGCTAAAGGACGACCCCGGCTTTTGGACATTCCGGGTCTTGAGTATGCGGAGGGGTGTTACCTGGAGTGCGCCATTGTCATCGAAGGTTTGTAAGTCCTGTGCCTAGCATCAGTTCGGCCCACAACAAGTTTAAGACACGAGACACTAAATACGGGTGGATGGTAGAGCCAGGGGGTAGATTGAGGCGATAAGCTACCTTCCCACTTGTTGGAGGATGTGGAAAGGCCCATAAAATCATGGGGCGAGCTTCATGGACCGGTGGTTGGCTATTGAGCACTGGCAATAAGGTTGTTGTGACGCTCAAGAAAAATAATTATTTAGGATCATAAAAATACCCTTACAAGTATTAAAGAAACTATAATATTCTAAAATAAATAATGTTCGTGCAGTTCCAACTCCGGCTGGTCAGGGACTTGAGAACAAAGAAAACGTTAGACACAAGAGCTTGCCGGGGCTACGGCGGGGGATAGCCCGATGCCTAAGTCAGTATCTTTTTCGAGTAAGTTTTTATCAGAGGAACTTACTAATATTTTCTAGGTTTTTTGTTACATACCTTGCACCGAACCTCACCCCGCTTCTTATATAGTGGCGGACCCCCCCGAGGCTCATTTAATGAACCTCTGTGGTGGAACCCTAAGTTCCTTATTGTCTTCTATGCCCATAAGATCCATTAATGAGTCTTCCGTGTGTCGGCATAAGTACTGGCCACGTCATCCGAGCCTTTGTCCGCTTGTCACATCAATCGCGTCCTAAGGGGGCAGGTGGATCTCGAAAACATGCGGGAGCAGCAACCAAGGCCGGCTGCCTTAAATGCTAGCCATAAATGATCTTGTCCTCTCTCCATAAAGAATCATTACGTCTTTTATCCGGGAGCCGAACCTGAAGGTTTGGGGGGAGACTTGGTGCGCCAACCGACCCTTGGAGATGAAGATCGGCAGATATATGTATATAGGTTCTGTCCCCTCATCTATGGGCCGTTCCCAAAAAGGGGATATGGGCCGGCAATGGTCGTTTAGGCCCAACTCCCAACAGTTACCCCCTAAAATTTCTCGCGCCGTGTGCTAAAAATGGCGGGAGAATTTTTTATGCCTTTGGGAAAGAACCATGTTTGTGGGGACACGGGATAGCGTATCGCCATTAATGCCGCTACACGTGTTTAAATTTTGCCCACATCTTTTCTCGGAGTG
>FXXK01001529.1:39003-66925 GCA_900184695.1 Betula pendula | reverse complement strand
TTGGTGAATTCCCCGATGAGGCTCATTTGATGAACCTCTGTGGTGGGGCCCAAAACTTCTTTATTGTCTCCTATGCTCATGAGGTCCATTATATGACCATTCCACGTGCAGGAATTGCAGGCGACTCACGATCCTTTGTGCTGCTGTCATATCATCACGTCTGTAAGCAGTAAACTCAAACATGCGGGAACAGCAACCAAGGTCGCGCCGCCTAAATGCTAGCCAATAATTGGCTTTGTCTCTCTCCATAACGATCATACATCCTTTATGACGGGAGCTGTACTGTAAGTGATGGGTAAGGTTCGTGCGCTAACCGACCTTTTGGACGGAGATCGGCCGAATATATATAGTTACAGGTTCGGTCCTCTATCTTATGGCCTTTCCAGAAAAGGAAAATGGGGCCGAATGACTGTTTAGGCCCTAACCCCACAACAAGTTGCAATTAAATTTATATGTCTCTCATTGCTTGCCATGCCATTTGCTTTAATTCTTGGCGAGTAAACCTTTTCTTCATACTGTGCTCATTTAAACAAGAAATCCCCTATCCCCTGGCTTCTCACACTAATTTGTTGCAACTTAAATTTTTACTGTTTTTCCCTCATTGTCATGCATCTTGCTTTAACTATTTTTGCGGCCAAGCTCTTTCGTTGCACTTTAAGTTGATAATGCTTTAATATGGCAAGAATGAAACCTAGTACACTTTCTTGAATGTTCTTGTTTTTAATTAAAAAAGCAAATATGAAGGCTACCAGGCCAGCCCGACGCAAAATGTGAAAGCACTGTAATTAGGCACCAATTACACCAATCCAAGTTGAAGTCGCACTAACGTTCGAACAAAAGTCCGATATGATGAATGGCTCAAATGTGTGTAATTTTTTATCAGAAAGTCTGAGCTTGTGCATTCATTGGTGCTCACCTTTTCGGTAAGTTGACGTAGCTTAAAAAACAAAAGATAGGTTCCTAATTTGAAAAAGATCTCCGTCTTTCTGTCAACATATACTAATAATTAATCAACTTCCATTGTGATGTAAACTGTTAATTGCTTTTTCGTTTGAAACAACTTAAAAGATCAATATATATAAAACACCAATAATTTTTTTTAAATCATTGTTTAATTAAAAGCAAACGTTTCAGCGCTGTCTGGATGAAGAAATGACCCCGTGAGAACTACTGGAAAACCTGTTGGAATGCCGTTACCAAAAACTTGAGGAATGCACCCAAAGAAATGCAAGTAAAGCCATCCAAGAGAACCACCCACCCCCCCCCCCCCCACAAAGGCCATACCTCCTCCAACATATACAACAAGAAGGTCTCAATCCAACATGATCATAGGCTTTTGCAAATAATATCCGGCTTCACAACCGTTAATCTAACTATGCAAGGCATTTGGCGATTAAGAACAGGGAATCTAGATTTGCCTACCTTTGATGAAATGCATTCTGCTACTTCGAGATAATCTTCTCTAACACCCGTCTTAAGCTTGTTTGCTAAAAATCTTAAGCAAATTAATTTTCTAAATCCCCCCACAAAGAATGGACTGTGGGCAAAAATCCTTGAGTCAACAACCACTGGAAACTTTTGGAATGAAGGCAATAAAACGATTAGGCATTAAAACTCCTCTTAAACTGCTCTAGCATGGAATACACAAAAACCTTCATGTATCCTCTTTAAAACTATCTCAGGTAAGCTTGGAAGAATGCCATAGAGAAACCCGTTAGGGCCCAATGCCTGTCACATTCATAGCCTTTCATACCCCCTCACCTCTCTTCCCTAAAAATCTCCTCGCAACCAACTAGCCGGGCCTCAATGGAATCGAAGGAAACAGCCATCCACCAATAGCCTCAAACTAAAATTGGTTGGTGTTAACTCCATAAAAAAAATGGCAGCGTTGAAATAGAAGGATGGAGTGTGCTTGCTGATCTCCGCCTGGTCGGCTGGAAATAGTTTCATCTATCAACATGGGTCAATGAAATTTGTTTCCTTCTGTTAGTAGTGAAAGCTATGTCACAATAGGTGTGATAAAAGACAAGGCATTAGTGGGCCCTTACTCTTAACACTGTCCCTTATCCATCCAATCAATACGGCTTCCTGCGCAAAGTCTTACTACCATGACCCAGCGTCACAACTGTTTTAAAAGGCAGTCCTCGGAAATCGCAGAATGAGAGTATAATCTCTGTGTATATTCCTCGTTAATCGCTAAGATGCAAGGTATGTAATTGAAGTGATGTCACCTCTAATGTAAAGCTCGCATATAGGCCCCGTTTACTTCTAGAACATTACGAACAATTATACCAAGAAAGAATACCACAGGGGGTTCGTTTGACCTCCATATGAGATGTTTTGCCCAAAAGAGCAATTCTTTTCTGTCTGTGGTCCTTGGGCATTTAGCATTGCCAATTATACTATATTCTGCTTATTGAGATTTAGCATTAGACAGCTTGTTATATGAAGTAGATTAGAGGATAAAAGCATTATGTTTTACACTCGATTGTCCACAAAATCCCTTAAGAACCTTTAGAAGTACGAAATGCATTCACTAAGAGGTAGGCAAATCCTAGATCCTGTTCTATCGCCAATGCCTTGATATGTAGAATTAACGTCTGGTGAGCCGGATATTATTTGCAAAAGCCTATGATCATGTGGATTGAGACTTCTTGTTGTATATGTTGAGGACGTATGGCCTTTGTGGGGGGGGGCGGTGGGTTGGTTTCTCTTGGATGCTTATTGCATTTCTTGTGCATTCCTCAGTTTTGGTTATAACGGCATTCCAACAGGTTTTCCAGTAGTTCTCACGGTACATTTCTTCATCAACACTGCTGAAACTCGTTGGCCTTTTAATTAAAAAATGATTAAAAAAAAAAAATTATGTGTATTAATAATCCATTGATCTTTAAGTTGGGTCAAAACGAAAACAGCATAACAGTTACATCAAATGAAAAGTTGATTAACTTATTAGTATATGTTGACAGAAAGACGCGGATCTTTTCAATTAGGAACCTATCTTTTGTTTTTTAAGCTGACATACTATCGAAAAGGTGACACCAATAAGGCAAAGCCCTTAGCTTTCTGACTAAAAATTAACACATTTGAGCCATTCATCATACGACTTTTGTAGAACGTTAGTGCGACTTCAACTTTTCCTTTGCGCCACATGTTTTCAAATTGACAAGACCTACTATCCTCTAAACTGTCCCACAATCAAGGAAGATTGAAAAATCATCCGAACAAAGTCTAGGAGCCTCTCTGGAATATTAAACATGACTTAGCATGGTTGCCAGAAGAAGTAGTAAGGAATCTATCGAATTCTAGACCAAGCGGAGAGTTCCCGGATTTATGACTAAGGTGAAAATTCTGCAACAAGATTAAGTTGATTAGGCCTTGATAAAAAATGAAGTCAGAGAATTCCTATCATAGTAAGACATAAACGAGCTTCCTCCCAACCTAGTCACAGGAAAATGTGGTAGCATTAAAAATCACCTCCTTAAGACACCAAGGCAAATTCTACAACAGGAAGCATGCCAGCTAAGCTCATCCCAAATAATCCTTCGTCCCTGTCAGAATTGGGCCATAGACACCCGCATACGCCCAAGTGGAAAGATTTCCAACGTTCTAAAGGTGACAACCAAGTGGAATTCTCGCACACACTTTCTATATTTTCCACCACCCTTTTATCCCATAATAAAATCATAACAAAATACACCTGAAGCCTCTATGGAGTCTATAGCAACATTACCCACATGATGACAACCCCACAAGCTTCGCACAATGCTATGAGACATAACTTCAAGCTTAGAGTACGTTTGTGTGTTACGATTTGATTCGATCTTGTCAACTTTACGGAATACCGAGAAGAAGAAAGGAAAATAGAATTATGTTTAGGTGGTTAAAAAAGATGTTTGGTAAGTGAAATTTAAAAAAAGTAAAATATAAAAATGATAAAATTTTTTTTAATAAAATTTCTAAGAAAAAAGAAAAAAGAAGAAAAGGGATAAGTTTTTGAATTACCCCCACAAAACTTTGTAGGAGGTGTCCACCCCTAGGGGTGGCTTGGCCCACCATCATTATATATTATATATATTCAGTATTTTTTTAATTATAAATATATTTTAGATGGTTGATGATTAGTGAGTTGAATAAATTTGGTTGTGGAAAAAAGTTAACTTTTGAAAAGAATATGAGATTGATGGAGTTGAATTGAGCTCCCCAAACATACTTAGTTTCTTGAAAGAAACAATAAGCACCTTTCAATCTCTGAGCAATTTCCTCACCCTTTAGACATTCCCCCCGCAAAACCCAATGGGCACTAAAAAAAAAAAAAAAAATTCAAAATGACTAACATACATCAAGCATTAATACAATTCATCAAAGATAGCCATAGGACATATCCTTCTTTATCATATAGATCTCACACGATTAGGATGGATTTAGCCTGTTTTTAGGATTTGCCAGTAATTTGTATCTTATTTCCATCTTCCATAAGGAAATAAAACATCATCAGCGCCCAATTGGGTTTTGCAATGTTTGCTTTTGGTTAAATTCTAGTTATCTCAATTACTAAGCACACAGAATCATGCATTTGAATGCATAGCATTACTAAAGAAGTTTTGGTCAGCAACGAAAGTGGGATTTGGAGGCAAGCATTCAAGGGCTGGTTGGTGCTAAAGGTTAGAAATATCATTGGGGGTTTATGGTTGCTAAAGGTGTAGGGAAGAAAGGGTGGTGTTTTTGGGTTAGATGTCACGGCCCAGGCCTTTGCCTTTGATCAGATTACTCATACTGTCCTCTTTGAGATTAACTCAATGGCTACTCATGAGTGCGAATGCTATGACCAAAAGGTCTTAGGTTTGACTCATGGGGGACACGCTCCCGAGGCATAGGCCGAAAGAGGACAAAGCCTTGAGGGCATAAGCCCAAAGAGGACAATATGAGTAATCCGGTCAGAGGCAAAGGCCTGGGCTGTGACAAAAACGTGTTTTTGGTATTGGGAGGTTGTCTCGAGCCTATGCCTTTGACTTTGGGCCTATGCCCCCTCCCTCACAACATAGTGTCCGCTCTAGGCCTATGCCTGCACGGCTTTACCTCCTTTTGGGAGTGCATCCCCNTAGCGTTCGCACTCATAAGTAACCATTGAGCGTGTCACGGCCCAGGCCTCTGCCCTCAAAGTTTTGTCCCCTTTCGGCCTATACTCGAGAACACGTCCCCCATGAGTCGAATCTAAGACCCTTTGGTCATAGCTCAATGACTACTCATGAGTGCAAACACTATGACCAAAGGGTCTTAGGTTCGACTCATGAAGGACACGCTCCCGAGGCATAGGCTGAAAAAGGACAAAGCCTTGAGGGCAGAGGCCCAAAGACGACAATATGAGTAATCCGGTCAGAGGCAGAGTCCTAGGCCGTGACATTAAATTTTCAGGCTTGCTTGCAGCACAGGCTTCCTGTGCCCTGCTCGCTTTATGTTCTCTACAGCACTGACTGGATAGTTCAAGTAGAGAGATTAATTTTGTTTTTTTTTTAGTTTTAGTTTTAGTATTAGCTTTCTTTTTCTTTTTTCAAATTTATAAGGATGTTTGTGTCCACTAACACAAATAAAATACTAACATTTACATGCATGTTATGCGACAATTAAAAAAATTATATATCATGCCAATTCAAGTGCTTAATTACTATTAATAATGCATATATATTGTGCAAAAAATTACAAAGAGAGAGAGAGAGATTACTTGCTCTTGTTCCATAATCTCAAAATTCAGTTCACTCTGCAAAAGAAGAATTAATCAGCCAATAAAACATAAATTATAACACATTAAGTTATAACATGGCCCTAATATTTTTGTTATAATTGAATTAAATTCTTTTGGCTTTCTTCCCATCGCAAGAGGCAGGGCTTTTTATGGATGAGAAAACTTCATACGTAGCTCATCGAGCATCTCCGGCAGATGCTTCAAAATGAAGCATCCTCAATCTATTTTTGCTACAGTGAACTTTCATATATGTGAAAGTTTACTTAGCACATTTTAGTTTTTTCTATTATTATTATTTTTCTCTCCCTCTCTCCCTCTATCTCTCCCTTCTCTCTCTCCTCCCTCCTCCTCAACTTTCACCAATATATAAAAAAGAATGAAAATAATATTTAAAGAAAGTATAGGATGAGATAGATAATTTTGTTGAAGTTCTGTATTGAAAAATGTGTATTTTGAATAGCTAAAATAACCATAACTGTTAGAGATGCTCTAACTGGTAAACTAGCTTGTCTATGGACCGGGGACAATTACAGAGGTGCTCAACAAATTTGAAAATCTGGTTAATTGGATATAAGTTGACAAAAGGGCCTATTTGAAACCAAATGAAAACACAAGGATTAAATTGAAATAACATGAAAACCTATTGACTAAATTTGATTTTTTTCCAAAATCATAATGCGGGTGCAAAAAGTTCAAAGTTAATATGGTTTTCTTTGTTAATGTGTTTTAGGGTTTTCTTTTTCTTTTTTTTCTTTTTTCTTTATGTTCTCTTTACTTTTACCAAATTTCATAGTTTCAACTTTCAACAATCACTACAAAAAGACAACCCAGATGGGAGAGCTTGGAAGATGTGATGGGATGGTCAAAAAGTGTATTAATTGAAGCATAAAGGTGGAGTAGAGAGCCAAGTGCTTTGCTCTTGTGTCGCGGAGAACATGGAAGTTGATGGGTGAGCTGGATACAAGGCCTAAACCGAATTGCAAAGCCTTGTACAACTTGTCTTCTCGCAAGTCCCAAAGGGGGATGATTAGTGTATATAGAGGTGTGGCTGCAATCTTTATCCTTTAGGAAAGACCATGTCATTGTAAAACTTAATTAACACTAGTAAATAAATGGAGTTAATTAGCTCCTCTACTAAATCAATAAAGCTAAGGGCATGTGTTTTGTAAGTCCTAATTTGAAAAATTACTTGTGACTATTTTTCAGGAAAATTAAAGAATAAATTATTATGTTTTAGCTCTCCCTCTCTCTCTCCACAATGAACACAAATCATTTGTTTCTTTTTTGGGAGAAGATGAGTTGTTTTATGTATTTCATACTCATTACTTATTACTTATGACAGCATCTGAATAAGTAGAAGATTTCTGAACTTCAGTATCCTTTGCCACAGAAAATTACTAAATGTTTTAATGGGTATGGGCCAAACTACTAAATTTTCAACCAACATATATTCTTCCCATAAAGCATGCTATATATATTATAGGTTCCCTCAAATTTTTTCTTTCAAATCCAATCAATATTACCCTCGTTGACCATGAGTAAGACTTTATCTGATGTCCGATCAAAACCGATGTGAAAAAACGACTACAATCAATTGGAGTCGGTTTGAAACCGACTGGTGTTACCTTGCTTCTAGATGTTGTTTTTAGTAGTACAGTGAGAAGTTTGTGGGGCTGTTTGTTTGCTGATTGGTGTTACCTTGCTTCTAGAAGAGCTACTAGGGGTATTTTACTTATGTGGGATAGGAGGGTTGTGGAGAAGATAGAGTCGTATGTGAGGGAGTTTGTCGTTGCCTGCTCTTTCAAGAATGTGGTTGATGATTTCTCTTGGGCTTTCGTGGGGCTCTATGGTCCTCACATTATTAGTTCTAAAAGACTTCTTTGGGATGAGCTAGCTGGTATTATGTGTTGGTGGGATTTGCCTTGGTGTATTGGGGGTGATTTCAATGTCACTCGCTTTCTGAATGAGAGATCGAGGGAAGCCCCTTTTTGCCCTGCTATGATAGAGTTCTCGAATTTTATTTCTAAACAACGCCTCATGGACCTTCCCCTTGCTGGGGGGGACGCTTATGTGGTCCAACTCTGTCTCTTAGTCTCGTATTGATAGGTTTCTTGTTTCTTCGGATTGGGAAGCCAAGTTTCTTGACCTTTTCCAGAAGAGGATGCATAGACTTTGTTCTGATCATTTCTCCATTCTTCTTGATTGAGGAGGTATTAAAGGGAGTGTTAGACCGTTCAAGTTCGAGAATACGTGATTAAGAGCTGATGGTTTTATGGATAAGGTGAGACTTTGGTGGTCGTCTTATTCCTTCTAGGGTTCTCCTAGCTTCATTTTTGCTCATAAACTCAAAGCTTTGAAGGCTAACTTGAAGAGATGGAATGAACAGGTTTTTGGCAATGTGGAATTCCATAAAAAAGCCCTCTTGGAAGAATTGAATGCTCTTGATTGCTTGGAGGACGAGCGAGGTTTGGCTCCTTTAGAAAAGGTGCGTAAAAGTGTGGTTATCAGTGAGCTGGAGCAGGTTACTCTTCAGGAGGAGATTAGCTGGAGACAAAAGTCAAGGGTTCTTTGGCTTAAAGAGGGAGACAAGTGCACTAAATTCTTTCATCGGGTGGCCAATTGGAATAAGAGATATAATTCCATTGAATCTCTTTCTGTGAATGGCTCAGTTTCTTCGGACCAACCAACCATTAGAGCTTCTGTGGTTCAGTTCTACGAGTCTTTATTTATTGAACCTTACAGTTGATGGCCTAGGTTGGATGATTTGGATTTCAACTCTTTAGGAGCGGAAGAGGCTTCTTCTTTGGAGACTCCTTTTGAGGAAATAGAGATTTTAGAGGTGGTGAAGGGTATGAACAGAGATAAGGCCCTAAGTCCTGATGGTTTTTCCATGGCTTTCTTCCAAGATTGCTGGGATGTGCTTAAATCTGATATCGTGGGGGTTTTCCACGATTTCCATGCTTATAGTAAATTTGTAAAAAGTCTTAATGCTACGTTTATTGCCTTAATCCCGAAGAAATCTGGGGTGATTGATCTTAAGGATTTTCGGCCTATCAGCCTTGTGAGTGGTGTCTACAAAATCATTGTCAAAGTCCTTGCCAATAGACTTAAAAAGGTTTTGGAAAAGATTGTTTCAGAACCTCAGAATGCCTTTGTTAAAGGTAGGCAAATCCTTGACTCAGTTCTCCTTGCTAATGAATGTGTTGATAGCCGCATTAATTCTGGCACTCCAGGGGTGATTTGCAAGCTGGATATTGAGAAGGCCTATGATCATGTGAATTGGAGGTTTTTTTTATACATGCTTGAGAAGATGTGGTTTTTGGGAGAAATGGTGTTCTTGGATTGATCATTGCATCTCTTCGGTGCGCTTCTCTGTTTTGGTAAATGGTACTCCGGCTAGTTTCTTTAGTAGCTCTCATGGTTTACGACAGGGCGATCCTCTGTCTCTTCTCCTGTTTGTTGTTGTTATGGAGGCGCTTAGTAAGATGCTCACCGTCATTGTTAACAAGGGTCTTTTTTCAGGCTTCTCTGTCGGTTTTAGAAATTCAGCAACGATGCACATTTCTCATTTGCTATTTGCAGATGATACACTGGTTTTCTGTGGGGCCAACCCTGATCACCTGCGCTACTTGCGTGGTGTTTCCTTGCCTTTGAAGGGGTCTCTAGTTTAAAGGTTAATCTGTCTAAATCAGAGTTGGTTCCTGTGGGTAATGTGGTTGATGTGGAGGGTCTAGCTGACATCTTGGATTGCAGGGTCTCCTCTTTGCCTTTGAAATACCTTGGTCTTCCGCTTGGGGCCGGTTTTAAGGCCAAGCCTATTTGGAATTGGGTCATTGAGAAGATTGATCGTCGGTTGACTAGTTGGAAACGGATGTACTTATCTAAGGGGGGTAGGGTTACCCTTATAAAGAGCACTCTTTCTAATATACCTCCCTATTTGCTGTCTCTGTTCCTTATCCCTGCTAGCATGGCCAATCGTATTGAGAAGCTCTACCGTGACTTTTTATGGGGTGGTTTAGGCGACAAATTCTAATTTCACCTGGTTAATTGGTCTAAGGTTTGCTCTCCTATTTCTGAGAGAAGTTTGGGGATCCGGAACTTGAGGACCTTTAATAGGGCTTTGTTAGGAAAATGGTTATGGCGTTTTGAGCATGAGAGAGGGGCTTGTGGAGAATCGCTGTGGATGCTAAATTTAGTAGCGTGGGGGGTGGGTGGTGTTCTCTTGTTCCCTCTGGGCCACATGGTGTGGGGTTATGGAAGAATATTAGGAATGGATAGAGCTTGTTCTGCAACCACACCAGATTTGAGTTGGGAGATGGGTCCAAAATTAGATTTTGGGATGATGTGTGATGTAGAGAGTTACCCCTTAAAGCAGCTTTTCTGGCCTTATTTGTCATAGCTTTTGAGAAGAATGCTTTCGTGGCTGATCACCTGGACTATTCTAGTGGCTCCCTTCAATGGGATGTCAGTTTTATTCGAGCGGCTCATGATTGGGAGCTGGATACTATGGCCTCCTTTTTCATCCTTTTATATTACATTCGTGGGAGAAGGGTTGGGGAAAACAAGCTTTGGTGGATCCCCTCCCGCAGGAAAAGTTCGATGTTAGAACCTTTTATAAGGTCCTTATGTGTAATAATGTTCATCCCTTTCCTTGGAAGAGCATTTGGAAAACCAAGGCCCCTTTAAAAGTGGCTTTTTTTGCTTGGTCGGCAGCTCTTGAAAAGATCCTTACTTTGGACGATCTTAGAAAAAGATATGTTATCGTGATTAACAGATGTTATATGTGCAAAAGGCATGGAGAATCTGTGGATCATCTTCTTCTTCATTGTGAGACTGTCTGTGCCTTATGGAAGGCGATCTTCAGCCGCTTTGGGTTATCTTGAGTTATGTCTCTTCGAGTAATTGATTTCTTTGCCTGTTGGTGGACTGGTGATTGCTCCCGGAGTGCTGTTGTGTGGAAGATGGTGTCCTCTTGTCTCATGTGATGCTTGTGGAGAGAACGAAATGAACGTAACTTGGAAGACAAAGAAAGATCGACTGAAGAGCTCAAGTCTTTCTTTTTTTCACTCTTTGTATTCTTGGACTTTTACTTATTTATCTCCTGTAGTGTTAAGCTTTAATGATTTTATTGTACATTTCTCTTCCCCTTCTTAGGTGGTCCTTTGTATACTTCTTGTGTACCAAGGTTGCGCTCTTTTTGCGCTTTTAATATATTTTCTCTTACTTATCAAAAAAAAAAAAATCAATTGGAGTCGATTTTACACTAGTTTAAGGTCGGTTTCAAACGGACTCCAAACATTCTCTCTTTTTTTTTTTGTGTAGTGGTTTATTAGTTATTACTAAGAAAACTTTTAATTGCTTATGTTTTAGCTACGAGTTATATAGTAAATTATCTTTCAACTGCATTCTCGTGTGATCCTCGTAAGTTCTTATTATTGGCTTTGTTAATGAAATTAGCTAGTCCTATTATTGACTCTTTGTTTTTGTTGTGCAAGCCCGCCCCTTATCATGTAATAACAAAATCTATCACTTATTGACAGTTATTGTTAACTATCATTAGAATTTACTGTTTGCAAATTAAACACTCCCAACATTGGCCGCAACTATATATAGTTATTGTTAACTATCATTAGAATTTACTGTTTGCAAATTAAACACTCCCAACATTGGCTGCAACTATCATTTCTATATATATATATATAGTTATTGTTAACTATCATTAGCATTTACTGTTCGCAAATTAAACACTCCCAACATTGGCTGCAATTATCATTTCTATATATATATATAGATAGTTATTGTTAACTATCATTAGAATTTACGGTTTGCAAATTAAACAACCAACATTGGCTGCAACTATCATTAATTTCTATCTATATATATATATTCAGAATTTCCCTATTTATTTATAAGCATGTAAAATCGATTCTAACACAATCGGTTGAAATCGTGTGTGTGTGAGAGAGAGAGAGAGAAAATTAAGCATGAAGATACTGATCAAATATTGAGCGAAAATTAAGCATGAAGATACTCAAATATTGAGAGAGAGAGAAAATTAAGCATGAAGATACTCAAATATTGAGAGAGAGAGAGAGAGAGAGAGAGAGAAAACCTTGTCGTCGTTGCTGATGGAGGCTGTTGATGATGTGAAGCTGATTGTGAGAAAGAACCCTAACGCTAAAGATAAATTGTGAAGAGAAATTGTGGGGGGGGAGGCACGTGTAGCAGAAGAGGCGTTGGTGTAGTGTAGAGTAGAGAATAAGGACAAACAACATTTTTATTGAAAGCGAAAGGTTTGGCATTGGCAGTAGTGGACCCATCTCTCTCTTTTTTTTTTATTCTTTTTCTGGGCAAGAAGCGGTTGGCTGAGGGGACGATGAAATCACTGGCTCCAGATCGAGAGGGGCAACCACTCCTAAAGAAACAGCCTAGAACAAAAAAAACCACTCCTAAAGAAACCAAACACTCTCTGTGCCTCATTCTCGAGTGTGAAATAGAGCCCTCTTTCTCTCTTTTTTTGATTCATTCAGCAAAAAGACTCCACCCAGAACCAAAAGCTCCACAAACAGAGACTGCAACAGTACCGG
The DNA here is from genome assembly GCA_900184695.1 of Betula pendula. Taxonomy (NCBI): domain Eukaryota; kingdom Viridiplantae; phylum Streptophyta; class Magnoliopsida; order Fagales; family Betulaceae; genus Betula; species Betula pendula. The sequence continues at coordinate 54,595 of FXXK01001529.1, read as the reverse complement.
TTCTCACAACAGAGTATACAGACAAGGCAGAAACAGCTATACCAGAACGCACTTCCCTTACCCATCTCTCTCTCTCTCACCGGCGCCCAACAATCCGGCCAGAAACACTACCCGTTCTCTCTTGTATTATGTATTTACATAACACACGGCGCTGCCTTTGAACATTCCAGAAACCCTAGCTAGCCACGCCAGCAATGCCTCCACGCCTCTTTTCTTTTTCCCAACCTTCAACATCACAGGCTCCCCACTTTGTTTCAACCGGACGAGGGGAAATGACGTCGCTCCATTACTTTTACGATGCGTACGTGGAGGCATATTTGAGGTTTTACGGGTCATCTCCGGGTCAAGTCGAAATGACTTTTACGATGCGTGGGCGGAGCCCTTCGTCAACAATGCATGCACTGTTGCACACACTACTCCTATCTCATCAATTTTTTTAAAAAGAATCCAAGCCATGCACTCTTTTGCTTCTCGTCAAAACTTGACGCAGACGTGTGTGATTTAACGGGTCCCTGCCAATGTCTTTTATTTTTCGAATTTTAGCTCTGATTTTGCAGGGCGTCTCCATAGTTGAACGTCTAGTTCTACTTATGTTTCTTATGTTATCTGGGGAGCTGTGCCATGGAAAAGGAAACTTGGACGATAAATCATAATACGTACAGTTTGGATGGATTAAAATTTTACTTGACTTTACACCCTTTGTTTGGGGACTTGGAGTCTTGTGCGCCTCGCAATCCGACTATCCGAGGGTGCAGACTGCAATAAGAGGGTGCCCTAGTGGTACTTTTTTTTTTTTTTTTTTTTCTTTTTTTGAAGGGTGCCCTAGTGGTACTTGGACCAATGGCCCGCTAAAAAACTTTACATGAAGATTTGACACAAATATCAAATAATGAGCATATTATATTAAATAGTTAACGATTTTATAAATTAACGAACACTAAAAGCCAATATAAGTACAACTTAAAAAAAAAGTCACATAATTCTGAAATCGTATTTACTAAACAATGAAATCACATGCTATCCATAAAGACGGGATCGATCAGGATGGTGGACAGATTTGCAAAGGAAGCAAAAACAATCACATATATTTAATATTTACAAACATTAATTGATGGTGCACAAATTTACATATATAGTATAGTAACAACAACAAAGAACAAAAAGCAAAAAACACATTAGATGAAGATTCGAAGCAAATATCAAATAATTAGCATATTTTGTCAAATAATAAAGTAACAAAAACAAAGAACAGAAGCAAGGAACACTTTAGATGAAGATTTGATGCAAATCAAATAATGAGCATATTATATCAAATAATTGCCTAATGACTTCATTGCATGTGCACTTATTTTTTTGGTGATCTTTATAATACATATGACCTATATTTATAAGAAAAATATGATATAGGTGAACAATTACACATATGGGAAATGACCTAATAAAAAAAAAATATAAACCTAATTAGTTAGAAAACATATATTCACCCAACATAAAAGTAACTTGACTTTTTCTCAGTATCTTATTATTCTCACGTTGTCACGTAATTAAGTTTCTTTTTCGAATATCTCGATCAGTAGGAGATGCTATAATATATGTACTCCACCTCTTTCTGTTTTTTTCTTCCTAATAATAAAGAGTTACGTACATGTGATTTCTTTGGTAGGTTTCAACAATAATATTACTCTTCATACTCATTTATCTTATTTATTTTATATTTACTTATATATTTTTTTCATTGATTGGAAAAAAAAGGTTACATGGGTATATTTGCTTACATGGTGTGTGAATAATGTTACTTTTAATATTTATTTATCACAATTATTTCACATAAGCTAACGTGGCGTGTGAGTAAATTATTATTTACATTCATTTATCACACTCAATTTAGAAGTAGCTTCCCATGTCATTTAAATTATTTTTTTTAAAAAAAAAACATCTTGAACATAACACGACAATGGTATAAAATGAGTGTGAAAAATAACATTTTTTTATTTAATTTAACGTGAACTATACTCTCTTAATTATTTCACTAATTATCAACTATCACATAAATTTGTAAGAAAATTACAATAAATGTAGTAGTGTTCCAAGTATTTTCCCTTTCAAACTAGATAATAACACATTCATGAAAAGTAAATTAAATATCAGCAGTTAAAGTAAAAAATAAAAATAAAAAAAAAGACATTACTTTCTAAAGTTAATTAATTATTTAACTAATTTCACTTTTAACCAAAAAAAAAACGAGGCTCTATATTTTTAAGAAGGTAGAACTCCAGCAACCACCGGCGGATTCGAATGAACTCTAGCTACCAGAGGCGGATCCCAACTAATTTTGGCACGGCCGGTGGTGGATTCCAAAAAAAATATATTGTGGGTCCTTTCTTTTTTTTTTTTTTGAAAAATATAGTCTATAAAATTGATGAGTGAAATTTTTAAAATACTCTTAAGATATTTATAAAATGATAAAAATACTTTGATTTAATAATTAAAAATTATAAACAAAAATAAAAAAGACATGAGTATTTTAAAAATTTAATGTAGAATTTAGATGGGAGGATTAACATATGAAACTTTTGAAAGATGATAATCTTAAATTAACATTTTTTAAAAGTTTAAAGGCATGACTAATCATAATTTTACTCATTTAATTAAACAATCAAATTCTTCAATTAATCCACTAATTTCATATAAAAAATTGTTAACTCTCGTTTTATCCTTTAAATGGTAAAATCTGTTTAACAAATCATAGTAGTGAAAATCGTATTTTTATGATTGTACAAGCAATGGAATAGTAGGTCCCAATAAGAATCGTATAATCCTATAATCCTACAATTAAGCAATCACATTTGTAGCTTAGCTGTGGGCAATTTTGGGGCGCGCGCAAACAAAACAAAAAGGCCCTTTTTAACTCACTTAGACTGCTTTGGTGGGACAATTCGGCGTATCTCTACATTGGAGTCTTCTGCAAGTCTTCTCAAAGCACAAATGTCTTTCTCTGATGGGACCCAACTCCAAAACATTTTCTCTACGCCCTATGGGACCAAATTTGGACCTCCTTTTGTGGATCCCACCCATTCCTAAATGAGCATGCATAGCAATTTTATAAAGATTAATGCTACACTTTTAATTATTTTATTATTTTTTTACAACTTTAACACTTGTTATTATATAAGATTAAAGACACATCAATCATTAAAAAAATAATTAAACATAACTTAATACATGTGTTAAACATTTTTTTTAAAAAAAAAATCCACCAACCTCGCAATGGCCTCCACAAACATCTGCAACCCTCCAATAGTTGCCAGAATTTCAAGATAGCTGTCGCAGGGCTGTTTGGACATTCACAGTAATTATTCTTTTATATGTATTATATAAAAAAAAACATTCAACTTTTTATATTCTATTAATTACTTTTTAACAACTTTTTTCACTTTTTATATTACATCAAATATTTTTATTACTATTAAAAATAAAAAAAGTAAAAAAAATCACTAAAAAACATAGGTTGTGGGTTGGGGATTATTGACTTTTGATGTAATATAAAGTAGAATGAATGTTGTAAATTTTTTGTATAGAAAAGTGTTATTTTTTTTAGCTAATTTTTTTATTTTAATAGTAATAAAAAGTGTTTGATGTAATATAAAAAGTGAAAAATGTTGTTAAAAAGTGATGATAAACATATAAATGTTATAATTTTTTATTTTTTTGTTTTATAAACCCCACCCCAAAACTTTCCCAAACACACCCTAAATCAACACGGAATTGCAATCCTCAACAGTCAACAGTAGTACTATCGGTTTTGCGTGGAAACAGGCTGGTTGGTCTCTTCAGGCATAGACCCTCTGCACGTTAAAAAATGAACAAAAAATAAATAAAAAAACAAATGTTAAAATTTTAAAAACCTTTTATTGTAAAATATCCTAATTAATAGCGGTACAAAGATGATCTTTAACTCCCTTTAACAATACAATTAAGTTATTACAAAAAAAAAAAAAATACAATTAAGTTGCAACATAAAGCCATAAACAAGCGTGTTGGTTTATCATCGATGGTGGTAGTTAAATGATTTTAAGATAATTTTTAAATAATTGGACAAGTACTAGGGTGAGGGAATAGGGATTGACTTCTGCAATGAAAATTCTTAAACTTGATTAGTATTAGCAATTTTGAATTCAATTGATGTTCCAATAAGACTAGGTCAAGCTATAACTCAATTGGATTAGAGAGAATGCTTGCGATTTCCACCACTATCTAGGCCCCTAATGTGCCGTTCCCAACGGACAAGTGCTAGCTAGCTACCATGGTCGCCCTCTCTTACCTTTTTTGAATAAAAAATAAATAAAATGTGTGTTAGTTTAATGAGTTTTACTCCCACTCATATTGAAGGGTTAAGATAAGGAAAATGCACTCCTTATAATGAAGTTAAACAAGTAGACCCAAAAAATTAATACTAGTGTTTTTTAAAAAATAAAGTTAAAACCATAGTCCTTATAGTTAATTTAAACATGTTGAAATCATAAATAAGGAAGTGCGTTTTTCAAAATGCATAATTTTAAGGTCAATTAAATTACGATTTTAAAGGCCAAATGTTTAACTACGTTTTTAAAAATTGTATTTTTAAATTATACATTTTGAAATTATTAGTTTTTTAAATCACACATTTAACATTATATTTTAGTATTGCAACAACAAACGGACTCTAAAAAAGAGAAGAAAATTACACTAAGGTTATGTTTGGTACGTGGAATGGCTATTCCATGGAATAACCTATATTAAAAATGAAATGAGTAGAGTAAATTAGCTTTGGAATAATCATTTCAATAACCATGATGGAATGACTATTCCTTCAATTGAGGGAATAATCATTCATCTTAAGTTGAAAAGAATGGTTATTCCCTCAATTAAAGGAATAACTATTCATTCATAACCATCAGAATGACTATTTCAAGGCTAATGTATTACACTCATTTCATACTTGATAAAGGCTATTCCATGGAATAGTCATTCCTCATACCAAACATGTCCTAAAACATATCATTCTTCATATCCGTTATTTCGTATCTATATACTGTGATTAACGTTTGGGGGTAGATATATCGAAGGATAAACCATAATACATCGCGACTCTAAGCTTGTGTTATGGCATATGAGTCAAAGTCCAATATTAAAAACTTGACTTTCGCGTGCACATAGTGAGTTGCGCTGAGAAATGCATTCAGGTGATTATATTATTGTTATTACATAGAAAGGCAAAATAGCTTCTGAGTATTTATAAATAATTTATCTTTATACTATCATGCAAAGTAAATACATCGATATAGAGGAAGGGAAATCCCCAAATTGTGTATTACATTCGTCCACATTAATAAAATTATGAATAATGCGAGAATTATATACAAGATGTAAAATAACAACGATTTCTTTCGAGTATATTTCATGATATGGAGAGGTAGTTGATTACCGTCAAATATCTTCTTAGTCTTCAAATGAAACTTTAATTAAACCCTCTGGTCATTTCCAACAATATTCATCCCTTAATAACGACAACATATTTATGGTAATGATTCATGTCGAAAGTTCCAAGGACTTATGTGACAATGCAGTTATTGTTATATTTCTCTGGATAACTTTTTAGTATCTAATATATAGCTATATTATATTCACTCTTTTTATACAACGTATATTACCACGTTCATATTTTCATATTTTCCTGTCCATTCACGTATATAAATAGTTGAGGTTGATTTCAACTGAGACATATAATGTTTAGCTTATAAGAAGATGCTAATTTGATATTATTGTTTGCAAAAGGAAATAAGCAATAACATATGTTACTAATTAATCGTTATCTTTATTATCCCCCTATTACTTCCATACAAGTCCCTTCGCTTCCTTTAAAGCTTGTAACATATTGCATTCTTTTCGTGTAACATTTGGTTAGTTGAATTAAGATGCCTGATATCAATTCCATAGAATAAGGAGCTTTGACCTCTTCTATAATATAGGGTGTTGGGTGCCAGTGTTATTGATGAATCGCTACTTTGAGCTCTTAGACAGTGCTTTACACTAAAAAGATTTATTGGTAAAAATGATTTTTTTTGTTTATCTTAGGTAGAAGAAAGAAACAATATTATAGTTACTAAAAATGACCTTAATGTTTTGAACATACTTATAAAGGTTGTTAGATTTGTTCTTAACATATATGAGTCATTATTAGCGAAATTGTAATTTCTATGGTGTTTTGGTAATTTATATAAGGGGCCAATGATAATATCGTGCTTGGATTCAGTCTTAACCCTAAGATATTTTTTATTACTTTCTACTCGAAAGCTAATGATTCTATTTGGAGGCTACGTCATATGTCATATATTTTTTTCAGAAAATTTTTCTGACATGTTTAATTCTAGGAGGGTAGAATCATTCTCTCGAAAAAAGTTATCGTCTATCTAATCACGGAGATATTTTTTAGTAAGTAGCGGAGCCAAAAAAATAGAAATAGAGAATGAGAATGCAGCAAAAAAATGCAGTGGGACATCGTTTTCCTTAAAAGAATGTAGAAAGTCTATAAAATGTAAATTTCTACACTTATGACTTATCCGGTTGCACTTAAAAGCAGTGGCAGGCTACTTATAGGCTAAAGGGGCCGTGACCCCTTGCAAGAGTACAAAAAAAATTGTATGTACAAAGAATCACCCCCCCTTTAAGAGCAACTGGTCCTTACCCTAAATTGGTTGACTTCTTTCAAAATGTTCTAAACTCTTTTATTGGAAAGTTGAAAATTTGAGCGAAAGAGTTAAAGGATTGTTGGGTGTTAAATTTTATTTGATTTTTTGTTAAATTTACAGATATCGAGAAAAAAGTTATTTTTGAATGGTTTAAAAGAAAAAAAAAAATTAGAGTAGGTGAATATATTAAAAAATATATAAATAAAAAATAATAAATATTTATATATTAAGTCTTAAAAATATTTTTTTTTAAAAAAGAAAAAGCTGGGGGTGGTTCGAAAACACCCCCTAGGGGTGGCTGAACCACCCCAGGGGGTGGCCGGACCACCCACAAACGTGTGGGGGTAGATAGGCCACCCTCGAAATGGTTGGGAGTGTGACTCCAACCGCTGTTTGAGCCCCCAAACTTTTCGGGAGTGACCGATCCACCCTGGGGGTGACTCGGTCACCCTCAAAATGGTGGATGAGGGTGGCTGAGCCACCTCTCAAAAAAAAAAAAAAAAATTTCTTTAGTTTTTTTTTTAATAAAATGTAATTAATATATTATTTTTTATATTAATTTTTGAGTTGGGTGGAATAAATTCTGAGATGTTGAAGGTAGTTAACTTTTGAAAAGAATTGAGTTAGACAAAAAAAAAAATTGGTCCCAAACAAGCCCTAAGTATTTTATATTATTTTTAAATTGGTACTCTAAATAAAGAGTGATTTGGTGACTTGCGTAGAAAAAAGAGTTCCTTCAAGGCTCAGGGGAGGATGTTATAAAGTCAGGGATAGAGTGGAAAATTAAACATCCTCACTCAATTACCAAATGGTGTCAAGGCTTTCGTGTAACATGGGAAAATGAAATGATAAAGTTTGAGAGAGCTTATGGAGTGATGGTACTTTGTAAAACTGTAAAAGCTTTATTTATTTTTATTTATTTTTCTTTTTTCCTATGCATAGAAAGCTTTTTCTTGTGAGGTAAAGAAGTTCGTATAAAGTTAACGGTACAAAAACAATTGAAGTATTTCTTGCAAAATTTCTTCTTTTTTGGTGCAGCCAACAAATTCTAATGGTATGAACTTTTATTAATGTCTTCTTTTTTTAATTGCTCTAAAGGTTATTTGACTTTTTTTATAATCTTGTTTAAATTTGTTTTCATGTGGAAATTCATAATATTAGATTACCTAAACAAAGCATTTGCGGGAGATGTGATTAATGTGTTAAAAACAAATTAAGTTAAGCTTTTGTCATTATAATTATCTCATGCTCATGTGAGTTTCATCTTTCCAAGTTAAGCATTTATGGAAGCAGAGAGAGAGGCACAGCAACCTTTTCTTCTTCAGCTGCAAGCAACATCACGAGGCCCAACAACAACAACAACACCACCGACGACAAAAGAGACAAAGCAATTGTTCAGTACAATGCTGATGCTGGGCTCATGGCTGAGTTTGAGCAGTCTGCTGTGTCTGGTAAGTCCTTTAACTACTCAAGATCAGTATTGTATGCTCCACAATCTGTGCCTGAAGAACAAATTACTGCATATCTGTCTAGAATCCAAAGGGGTGGTCTGATTCAGCCCTTCGGTTAATTGTATGCTTGCTATTGTGGAACCCACTTTTAGAATTATCGGTTATAGTGAGAATTGCTTGCAATTGTTGGGTTTAGACAGCCAATTTGAGTCAAAAGAGTCAATGGGTCTGATTGGGATGGATGCTAGAACCTTGTTTAGGCCTTCTTCGGAGGGCTTCGTTGGCAAAAGCTGCCTCTTCTAGAGAGATTTCACTGTTAAACCCCATTGGGGTCTACCCTAGGAGTATCCAGAAGCCATTTTATGCTATACTGCATAGAATTGACGTGGGAATTGTGATTGATTTGGAGCCTGCACAATCGGGTGATCCTGCATTGTCCCTTGTGGGGGCAGTGCAGTCGCAGAAACTGGCTGTTCGGGTAATATCTGGGCTGCAGTCACTCCCTGCGGGAGATATTGATGTTCAGATGTGATACGGTTGTGGAGGATGTTCAGAAGCTCACTGGGTATGACAGGGTTATGGTTTATAAGTTCCATGATGATGATCATGGCGAAGTAGTATCTGAAATCAGAAGGTCAGATTTAGAGTCTTACTTGGGTTTACATTAGCCTGCTACGGATATCCCTCAGGCTGCTCGCTTCTTATTCAAAGAATCGAGTGTGGATGATTTGTGATTGCCATGCAAATCCTGTAACTGTCGTTCAAAGTGAAGAACTAAAGCAGCCTCTTTGTTTGGTGAATTCAACGCTTCGGTCACCTCATGGCTGCCACACGCAGTTTATCAGTATATGGCTAATATGGGCTCCCTTGCCTCATTGGTGATGGCAGTTGCTATCAATGGTAATGACTCGTCAAAGCTTTGGGGGTTAGTCATGTGCCACCACACTTCCACCCGCTATGTTCCTTTCCCCCCCTTCCCTATGCTTGTGAGTTCCTTATACAGGCATTTGGAATTCAGCTATACATGGAGCTTCAATTGGATTGCAATTGATGGAGAAGAAAATTCTCAGTACACAAACCTTACTATGTGACATGCTGCTTCGGGATGCCCCATTTGGTATCGTGACACAGTCTCCTAGTATCATGGATCTCATCAAGTGTGATGGGGCTGCATTGTATTATGGCGGGAAATGTTGGTCATTGGGTGTAACTCCAACTGAATCACAGGTGAAAGATATTGTGGAGTGGCTGCTCACTAATCATGGAGATTCCACAGGTCTCAGTACCGATAGTTTGGCCAATGCTGGTTACCCTGGTGTTGCTTTACTGGGTGAGGAAGTTTGTGGCATGGCTACTGCAAGAATCACATCAAAGGATTTCTTGTTCTGGTTCAGGTCTCACCCTGCAAAGGAAGTAAAATGGGGAGGAGCTAAGCATCATCCAGAGGATAAAGATGATAGCGGAAAAATGCACCCAAGATTGTCATTTAAAGCTTTCCTTGAAGTAGCAAAAAGTAGAAGTATGCCTTGGGAGGTTTCAGAAATTAATGCTATTCATTCTCTGCAACTTATTATGAGAGACTCACTTCTGATGAGAATGTCTGCTGCTCAGAATGGAATGCAGCCATGGAAAAGCTAACTGGTTGTACGAGAGAAGAAGTCATGGGTAGAATGCTTCCTGGGGAAATCTTTGGAGGTTTCTGTTGGCTGAAAGGTCAAGATACACTAACTAAGTTCATGATTTTATTTTATCGAGGAATTAGTGGTCAAGATACCGAGAAGTTCCCTTTTGGGTTTTTTGATAAAAATGGAAAATTTGTGGAGGTATTGTTGACAGCAAACAAGAGGACTGATGCAGGTGGCAACGTAGTTGGCTGTTTCTGCTTCTTACAGATAGTTGTGCCTGACCTGCAGCAGGCTGTAGAAGGATGCAGGCAAGAGGATAGAGAAGGATTTTCAAAATTGATGGAGTTGGCTTACATACGACAAGAGATTAAAAATCCTCAAAATGGTATTCGCTTTACCCACGGACTCCTCGAAAATACTGTTTCAGAACATCAGAAGCAATTTCTTGACACTAGTGATGCATGTGAAAGACAAATCATGGCAATCATCGAGGATATGGATTTCAGAAGTATAGAGGAAGGGTAAGTCTTCTTATTATAGGCCCATGACATGCATAATTTTACATCGTAAGTTCTAAAGCAAATAAATTGTTTCTAATAAAGAAGTGATGGTGGCACCTTATGCATAATTTCATTGATTCTCAGGGCATCTACATGTCTGATAATTAAGGTCAGAGGAATACAAACTTAAATTTAAGGAAATTGTATACAGTTGAGTTTCATATATCAAAACCCGCCCTCCAAAAGTAAAAAAGGGTGACAAGAAAATTAGAACCCTGGTTGAGAGAATCAGGGGAGTGAAATCAGTATTGTACTTCTTCAGACCCCTTTGTTTTGGACCAGATTTCAAGCTCACACGCCTTAAGAAATCTGCTTCTCTTTTTTCTATTACTTAGTGTTGTTATCTTTAGAAATACTTTCCTCCTTTGATTATAAATAGTTGTTATCTCATCATTTTTTTCCCTCAACCTATTATTACAGTAATCACACACCTAGAAACCACTCTCAGTAGACACCCCACATTAGTCATTGTTTGCCCTGATGATGAACCTCTGCAACAATTACGCCTAATTGTCGAATATCTTATCCTGGTTACAGCACTCGTAGCTAAACATGGAAGAATTTCTCTTGGGAAATGTTTTGGATGCCATTGTTAGTCAAGTCATGATCTTGCTGAGAGAAAGGAACTTACAGCTTATTCATGAGGTTCCAGAAGAAATCAGAACACTAACTCTATATGGCGATAAAATTAGGCTTCAGCTAGTCTTGGCAGATTTCTTGCTTAATGTGGTGCATCATTCACCTTCTCCTGATGGCTGGGTGCAGATCAAAATTTCACCTGGTCTGAAGCTTATACAGGATGGCAATGAATTTATCTGTTTACAATTCAGGTATCCCAACCACAACTAAGTTCATTTATGAATATTTCATTTGATGTTATGTTCATGGCATTATAAACTACTTGTTGAGTTAATATATGACCTTTTAAGGAGTTGCAACTCTCATCCTATTATCCATTTAATCCAATTTCCCCGTTTTAAAATAGTGAAATGTATTTCTTAAATATATTTCATTGTAAGAACAGAAAGGGAGTGGAGAAATCACTCGCATGTTTAGCCTTACATTCAAGATATGTCCAGCTAAAAACAATTTGTATCTTGTCATTGTTAAAATAGAAGTCTTGTGACTCATGTACTCAACTCAGATGATGTTTTTTTTTTTTTGATGAATAATAGCCATCTCAGATGAGAAAAGAAAAGATCTGTGATTTGGAATTCTGTAATGGGCTGATACAACCAGATTCAAGTTGATTCTTGCCAAACCTTCTAAACTTGTTTGGTGGCTTTTTATGTTGTGCCTATGTATGGAAGAATCACGTGCCTTTTACTTTTTCTCGTAAAGTTTGTTATTGCAGCAATAAGTATATATTTGCAATCAAAGAAGGCAGAAAGTGAGAGTCCGTTTGGTAAACTGTTAGAAAACTATTTTCACTTCTGATCAAATGCTGAAAAATCTTTTCAAAATTGGTAAATTAAATGAATTTTCAGATGTAGCCCCAACCACTAACACACTTTTCAAAACAACCTACAAAACTCTTCTCAAAACCCAAAACATTTCTCAAAAAAACAAAAAAAAAAAAAACTCAAAAACTTTTTTTTTTTTAAAAAAAGGTGGTACTCTGGCCACTGTGTGGTGGCCACACATTTGGCCATTGTGGTGGCCATCGTGTGGTGGCCTCCAACCAATCCTGGAATCCTTGTGGTGGCCACTGGAGCATCACCACAGTGGCAGCACCGCCATTGCTGTGCTACAATTTTTGAAGATTTGTTTATTTTATAAAAATATTTCTCAATTTTTAATTTTTACAAAACACTTCCAAAATTTTACCAACCAATTTTCAACTTTTCTCAAATGTGGCCCCCACAAAATCAATTCTCAACTTTACCTTTTTCAAAATATTTCTCAAAATTTTACCATACGGACCCTAATATTCCTTACAAGAAAAAGATAATTTTGAGCAAAAGTTGGTCATTTGTGGGCTTAAGAATGAAGCCTCTTTGGATTTTTAAGCTTTCCTATTAACGTTTGGTTAACTCTAGGATGTGAACATTGGTATGGATTGTTTGTTCCAAAATTTCCGTTAGTCAAAATAAACACATTATCAAGAGACTAGGCAGCATGTTGCAAATGCCCCCTTTCAATATATAATCTGGACAACCCTTATTTAATGTTTTGAGTTGATATGCCATGTTATTTTTGTACTTATTGTAGGCCTGGCCGATAGCAATGATCTACTTTTAGTTTGGTTGTCACCAATAATTTAAATCATGTTAGGGTTTTCTCTTGGTGACTAAAAGGTAGTAGTAAGACAACATTATATATAAGCTAATGTCTATGTAATCTTTTCTCCTGTTGTACAATGGTTTAAACAATATTATTGATGAAAGCACAGTAATATAAGTTGTCTTCTTGTTTATTGTGTGCTATCGCCATCGCATCAGCCACAGCTTCAGATACGAGGAGCAGACCCCTCGTATCTGAAGAAACCATTCTGCTCAGCCGGCACAGAAGTCTCCGGAGAAACCCGACAACACCCCAACGCCGGGTCCGCTTCAGAAACCGACGATGACCCAAGACCCACCTCAAAAATCTTCGGCAACTCAGAATGGTAAACCTGAGTAAAAAACAAGGCAGACCCATCGAGAGAACCAACCGGATCCACAGTCGCTGACGCCTGGGTCGTCGTCAACCTGTGCAGCTTCCGTCTCCAAGTTGAGCAAGAAGAACTCGGATCCAGTCCATCCTTCAGAACCCTCTTGGGATTACGGGTCTTAAAGGCCTTAGGCATTTTAAAACAAAATGGGCCCAAAATGGGCTTCAAGCCCAAACCCAAAGCCTTCCACCCATACTTCACACGCCCCAAAACCCGACCCAAGTCACAAATGGATTGATCCACCAACGCCAGCCAACCTGCAACATCATCTGCCCTACCGGAAGAGCACGCCGACCCGCGAATGTGACAATCACGAATACTGGGACTGTCTTCTTCGCTGGGGACGAAGAGTGCATCGAAAGACGCCATCTCCAGCTCGTAGCAATCCATCGCCGATCTCAACACTGGTGATATCTCAGGCGACCCCAAGGGAAAAAGGTCTAGCTCTGCCGTAGAACCAGCAAATCCTAACAACCCATTCGCGACCGGGCGCTTCAGAACCGAAGAAGGGACCACCGAGCGAACCACTGCCGCGTACAACGGAGTGGCACAGAAAGAGTTTGTGGGGGCTGATGGTTATCCTGAGGCTGTGGCTGATGCAATGGCGATTGCTCCATTTCTGGGGATCTTGTGTGGGGGAGATGAGAAAGAGTTTTTCGATCTGCTGAGTGACATCGAAGAGGGACATCAGCTAGAGGGCGTGGTTGCGGAAGAAGGGGGTTCTGTTTTAAAATCAAAGGCATGGAGAGAGCGGAAGAATTTGAAATGCTCTCTTAACTTTGATGTTGGAAGCATTGGGTCTAACCGGACTAAAAACAGGGCGTGTTTGCGGGTTTAGGGGTGGCTTGTTGTTTTGGGTTTGGGTTCTTTGTAGGGGTGTCTTGTTGTTTTGGGTTTGGGCGTTTTTTGTAGTTCCTTGTGTATACTCCCGGTGTACGTAGGGGCTCTTTTCTTTTTTAATAAAATCTTACTTATCAAAAAAAATTATTTTTACTTTTAAAGTAATTGCATGTTTTGCAATTGAAATGTTATTCTCCTCATCATGCTATACTTGTCAATACATTGGATCTTCTTGATTAATGAGACGTATATAGCCATTCGAAGGCAATGATGGTTTCCTCTTTTTTCTTTTTTTTTTTTCCTACTAGATTGTTTCAAAGGGGCATGTCCTTTGTTGGAAAATATTACTTGTGCCATACTTTGTGGGACAAATACATTCAATTTGTGTTTTCTCAACAGCAGTGGAGTTCACTAGCACACATTTACATGCAAGCTCTGCGATTCCCAACCAAAAAGTTGCATCACTATTATGATTGGTATATTCCTTGCTTTTCTTAACTTTCTTTTTCCTGATTACTTAAGGCACCTTAAAGTGTATGAGGTATGAAAAGAGAAAAGGTTGTTATAAACTGTTTAAAAGAATGTTCTTGTAAACAAACCAAATAAAATGATCCCTTTCATTTGCAGCAAATATGCTAAGGAATTTCCATGCACTAACATTATGTACTCAGTTTAATTTTAAAAACTCTGCCATGATCAACCAAAGAGCTCAAAAGAAGCAGTAGTCCACCTCTTCTTCCAGTTGACCTTAAGGCATCATCCTATTCCTCATGGCACATTATTGACCATTATTCAAATAAATTGAAGACCCAAAACAGGTTGTTGCAAATAAATCATATTACGATTCATCGTGATAGATGTTCCAGCTGTGAAATGGGCTGGTGGATACATTGCCAGTATGTCATGATGGATTGATTGATACTGCTAGCATGTTGTGCAAACTAAAGGATGCATAATGGATCCCTTATTACTTGTAACTTTCAATAGCAGTATCTGCTTATACAAAGAAAACGAAAAACTCCCAAATAATTAATTGAAATGATTAATTATTAGAAACTTTGGGATTGATAGCTATGTCTCATTTTGAACCATCATGTAATTTGGTTGCATAAATAGAGAACAAAAGAACTATTAGCATAGAAAGTGAAGATGGCTTTAGCTTATTATGTTAGTCAAGTAAATGAGGAATGTATTGGATATGTAATAGGTTTATGTCTATATCTTTATTATTCAGTGAGTAGGTCAATGAATTTGCTAGCCTTCACTTACCCAAAAAAAGAGATCGCACGCCTATTACTCTATTCTTTTTCTTTTTTTTTTCTGCCTCCCCCACATCCCCCAATGCCTATGTGGCATGGTCCCCATAGCATTTGGTACATGGAGATTGGTTTTTTGGTTGGGAGGACCACAGCTCATAGGCATTGGGGGATGGGGGGTGATGAATAGAATTACTAAATTTGTGACATTTTCCAATATTTAACTTATATAATATTGACTTTATTGATTGTTGTCAAATTGTATCTGAGATACTTAAACCATGCCATCATATCAATTGTAATTGAAGTGATATATGGGGCTGCTTTGGAGGATTCTTGTTAGCAATTCACCATAGAGTTCTTTAGAATTTTATAGATTGATTGCATCTTTACTAACCACTTATATTTTTGTGGTACTGTGTCTTTGTGTAAGGACTTTGAGTTTCATGGTTGTCAAGATCTACCATAATGTATTCTTT